>CM042218.1:4515385-4667885 GCA_023566465.1 Cottus gobio
CTTAAGCAAGACACTGAATCCTTAATTACTAAGGATCCTTAATTATCCTTAATTGGGAGACTGTGGCTCAGTGGTTAGCAGGTCTGTCTTTCAATCAGAGGATTGGTGGTTCGATCCCTGTCTCCGCTAGTCCATGTTGTTGACTGAGCCAAACGGGACTATCTCAGATTCATAAGAAGAAATCTGCTCGCTTTCTGCCCAACCTAAAATCTTTTTATCTTTTTAATTTATTAATCATATACATTTCATTCTGTGGCCTCGCTTTTTGCAGCGTTTCTGCTGATGCAGTTATTTGTTATTTTTACGAGGCGGGTTCTGGTGGCTCAAAAGGTTTTGTTTATTTTTATACTAGAAGGATTCACTGAAATGCACTATGAGTTTATGTACTTGTGAATATTCAATAACACTCTTGAGTTGAGGAGATCTACCTCCCCTGCTGTGTGCCTCAGTGGAATCAGGGAAACAGACACAATGTTGCCAAGTGTCAGGTAAAAAAGAAGAAAAAGATACAATTTATATCCAGAAAATCTCTCCCATGATTTATCATAATAGCCCCATAAATGATGTCTAATTGTTTAAATATACCTAAATGTTTAAAACCCACATGTATGACATCTGCATGTTGAGAACTAGTGTGAATACCGTGTGGTCTGAATGGGTTAACTGAGTAAGGATCAAAGTAGAAATAAAGTTAATGAAGAGGCTCAGCAGGTGTGTGGCGAGGTTATCATGGCGAAGGCCGCTGGAGCTGAGATAAGAACAGCTGAACTGGGATGAAGAGAGACCTTCACCTCCCACAAGAGAGATAAAGCTCACCATGACACATGCAACACACACATTAAAAAAAGCACAAGGACATAACCCACACCCACATGACAGGAAGTGGGACACACCTGTGATTTACTGGGTTTAATTCATAAAGATTGACACAAAGGAAACGGAAGAAGAGCTCTTAAGGGCGAAGGCAACATCAGTCATACTATATTATACTACCATATGTTTACGGAGAATGACTCGGGTTGTGATCTTTGCTTGAATGGTAAACTCTATTGCATCAAACTCTGATTCCAGTGTGTTCTTCTTCTACAATAATAGATATTAGGTATAGAATAAGAATAGAGTTGTGGATCAGTAGTTTACATCAAAGGGCTCGGTCTGAACTTCTTCATCACACCATTTCTATACTCTTGCCACCCTGAATGCTTGCCAATGATGTCTGCACGGTTCTATCAAGGAACATGTAACGGCTTTATGTGTGTGAGAACGTTTAATTCACCCATAACGGTGAAATCGGTTCACTGTGAACAGCGAAAAGTAGTTTTGCAATAGTTTTTTATTTTAAGACTATTACATGTAAAGTACAGGTGTGTGTTTTTCAAACGCACAGTAAGTGTGTGCAGGTTATGCACTTCACACAGATCAGATTGTGCATGTGGATCAGAGGTGTCTATGGGAACATGGTCTATGGGAACATGGTCTATGGGAACATGGTCTATGGGAACATGGTCTATGGGAACATGGTCTATGGGAACATTGTCTATGAGAACATTGTCTATGGGAACATTGTCTATGGGAACATTGTCTATGGGAACATTGTCTATGGGAACATTGTCTATGAGAACATTGTCTATGAGAACATTGTCTATGGGAACATGGTCTATGGGAACATGGTCTATGGGAACATGGTCTATGGGAACATTGTCTATGGGAACATTGTCTATGGGAACATTGTCTATGGGAACATGGTCTATGGGAACATGGTCGATGGGAACATTGTCTATGGCAGGGGTCACCAACGCGGTGCCCGCGGGCACCAGGTCGCCCCCAAGGACCATATGAGTCGCCCGCAGGCCTGTTCTAAAAATAGCACTTGTGAGCTGCGTCTGAAATTAAATTTTATTCTGTTGCTATTCTTTTTAAATCACACATGCATTTATATATATTTAAAAATGACAATATCTTAAAAATATGTTTATTATATATGAGTTTAGATAAGTTTAGGTGAACTCTGACCTACTCTAGTTCAAAAGTATTTTGCGCGAGACAAAACCAGTGCTCGTGGAGAGTAAGCTAGCGGGCACGGGCGCGACGAAGATGGTAGGTACGACTGAAAGAAACTTGCGTGTGTCTCATTTGCGGGGCGACTGTGGCGACGGCAAAGCGGCACAATGTGGAGAGACACTTCACTACATGTCACAAAAGCTACCATGCTAACTACCCACCGGGAAGTGCACTACGGACAGAAAAAGCCTGTGAGCTAAAGGCAGCTTTGGGTAAGCAACAGTCTTTTTTCACGAGGCCGGCGAAAAAGTCACAAAAAGCAACCGAAGCCTCGTTTAGAGCTACACATTTTCTGATCAAGAAGAAGAAAGCATTTTCAGACGGAGAAGTTTTCAAAGAAGCAATGATGATAATTGCTAACACTGTACTTAAAGACGAGAAAAATGGAACCGATCTAATCTCCACTCTCTCTGACGTCCAACTGGGTGCATCTACGATGGCTAGACGAGTGTCAGATATGTCTGGTAATTTGGCCGATCAGCTGGACCGGGATCTGGCAGAGTGCAGCTGGTTTAGCATCCAGTGCGACGAGTCCGTGGACAGCAGCAGTACAGCGCAGCTGTTAGTTTTTATCTGGATGGGGTTTGTCAGTGGCTAGTGAAAATGGGACATTTTTCCTATGAAATGTAGTGATGTAAGTGATCATCGAAAAATGTAACAATTACTGAGATTAAAGTGCTGAATAGTGATATCTGTTTCCCTCCTTATTGTCATTGTTGCTAATTATTGTGAGAAATCATTTACGTGATTAGTGTCTTCACATAGATGAGTATTATTAATAATGTATAACTAAAGGCAAACTGAGCAAATTTGTTATTTCAGAAGAGCGTATCAAACTGGTAGCCCTTCGTATGACTCAGTACCCATGAAGTAGCTCTCAGTTTCAAAAAGGTTGGTGACCCCTGGTCTATGGGAACATTGTCTATGGGAACATTGTCTATGGGAACATTGTCTATGGGAACATGGTCTATGGGAACATTGTCTATGGGAACATTGTCTATGGGAACATTGTCTATGGGAACATGGTCTATGGGAACATGGTCTATGGGAACATGGTCTATGGGAACATGGTCTATGGGAACATGGTCTATGGGAACATTGTCTATGGGAACATTGTCTATGGGAACATTGTCTATGGGAACATGGTCTATGGGAACATGGTCTATGGGAACATGGTCTATGGGAACATGGTCTATGGGAACATGGTCTATGGGAACATTGTCTATGGGAACATGGTCTATGGGAACATGGTCTATGGGAACATGGTCTATGGGAACATGGTCTATGGGAACATGGTCTATGGGAACATGGTCTATGGGAACATGGTCTATGGGAACATGGTCTATGGGAACATTGTCTATGGGAACATGGTCTATGGGAACATGGTCTGAGGGAACATGGTCTATGGGAACATGGTCTATGTGAACATGGTCTATGTGAACATGGTCTATGTGAACATGGTCTATGGGAACATTGTCTGAGGGAACATTGTCTGAGGGAACATGGTCTATGGGAACATGGTCTATGGGAACATGGTCTGAGGGGGCAGGTGTGAGTGTATTAAAAGCACAACAATGCTGAGCGATGCAGTAACAGAGTTATTACGTTTTCAAGTCTGAGCTGGCACACAACGGCAGCATCCTGAAGCCTTTTCTTGGGGTGAGGCCAGACCCCCTCCCCCCCTTCGGTGTTGGCTGCTGGATCAGGCCTGAAAAGGGCTGAGAAGCCTCTGCCAGCCTCCTGCTCAGCTAGTTCAAAACAAGGTCAGAAATCAAGTGGGAACTAGCACAGAGCCTTCGGGTTCTCCCACAGAGCCATGACACGCACAGTGACTATTAATACTCAATGCTGACCGCCTCCTCTCCCAGGCAGCCCCCATCCCCCACTCGGGGTACGCCCCACTGTGGAGACTCCACCTGAATCCAGGAGGTGAATCCTTGTATTGTGTTGATACTCAGCAGATTAACCAGATATCCCTGTTTGACTCGGGCAGACATGTCTGCTTCACAGCATCTGTCTCCCAAATGTCCCGGCAGTAAACAACGAGCGACCCATTCATGTCACAACAGACCCTCCCTGCCTCGGACTGCTTTAATACTGGATGCCCGAGCCGGGTTTCCTCGGGCCTGTGAGTGCCACTGCATATGGCATGTGAGTAATTACAGAGGACAAAGGCTTTCCTCAGGACATTGACCCCATGTGGTTCTTTGTTTGCAGGTAAGCATCTTATCTGACGATGTACTGCAGTTCAGTAAATCAGGTTTTGGGACTACAGATGGAAAAATAGCCTTTTTGGCTAACTCTGGCATATTTACAGCAATGTTTTTATTAATGTGCACTGTCCCTTATCAAAGAAACCAAAAAAATAGGTTATAATGTAAAAGGGGAGGGGTCTGTCTCTCTTTACTTCCCATTCTTGTGTCATCTTTGATGGATGAGCCCTCCCCTCTTGTTGAAGTAGGTTGGTAAAATAAAGACCTGAAACTCAATACATGCTCATTTAAACACTGGTTTTCAGTGCGTTTAAACATCTGCTTCAGGTCACCTGGAGTGCAGCTAGGTGAGCAACGCAGTGGCTAATTACAGCGTATTACATTAGTTAAATATCTATAAAGGAATTCTGGGTTTTATTCTTTTATTCAACATCGCTTCCAGTTGCATCAGTGGATTCATTTCAGGTGCGTTTCAGTTTAGTAGAAAACACCTTCTGAACATTTTCTTTCCTCTTGCTTCATCTTTCGTCATCACTTCTGTGTAAAGGATGAATCTCGGCGCGATGAAATGAAATGCTAGAAAGTGAAGTAACGCGGTGCTGTGATGGAGAGCCGACTGGGAACCGTCACAATTTACATTTCAAGCTTTGGGTGAAGTCAACCAAATACATTTGCGTCTGCTTCAAGTTAACCAAACTCAGGCCTTTATCTGAGTGTGTTGACATGCACCCCATGGTGGATACAGCCATTTTGATGGATATTTTCTTGGAGGAGCATCTCGCTCTCTCTCTCTCTTTCTCTCTCTCGCTACCCCTCTCTCTCTCTCTCTCTCTGTAGCTCTGCTTCTCTTTCTCCCTCTTTGTGGCCGAGCACAAAGGAGCCGTTATCCTTGGGCTACTGGTTGCCACGGCGACGGCTCACAGTGACGACCCACCCCCCTCATACCCCCACCCCAAATTCCCAAGTTCTGGTCCAAGTGGGTCGGGCAAAAAACAGCCCACTTCACATATCCTTGCACCATTTGGTGCCCGACCAGCAGCTCTCTGTTCCCCGAGTGGCTCCTTCATGTTTGACCATCAACCCCGAAGTGTACGAACATTTAAAATAAAACACAATGAGCGTGTTGTGTATTTGCATATTTGTCCCTCGGTTGAGTACGTACACGGACTCGTTGTGTTCTTAAGTTCAGTAACAGACTTAAATATTGACTTCTTCTCTGGCCCTGTTTGCACAACACGTGTGTCTTTGTGCGCTACAGTGTGTGTCTGCTCAAGAGGACGTATGTGTGTGTCTGTCGCTCTCTTTGTGTAATTCTGGATGTGTGTGTGTTTTCCTAATGACTCATATTGATCAAGTGGCGACTGTGGCTCAGTGGTTTAGCAGGTCCGACTTTCAATCAGAGGATCAGTGGTTAGCAGGTCTGTCTTTCAACCAGAGGATCAGTGGTTAGCAGGTCTGTCTTTCAACCAGAGGATCAGTGGTTAGCAGGTCTGTCTTTCAATCAGAGGATCGGTGGTTCGATCCCCAGCTCTGCTAGTCCATGTCGTTTTGTCCTTGAGCAAGACACTTAACCCTAATTGCTCACCGTTGCTGTGTCTACTGTATAATGTAAGTCTCTTTGGATAAAAGCCTCAGCTAAATGAAATGTAATGTAAAGTCTAACTAACTGCCTACTGATCACATTCCTTTCTACATCTTTATTTCCCCTCAGGGTTCAGGGTGTGATGACCCAGTGATGATGCCTCAGACGTGCCACGCCCCACGCCCAGGGGATGAAGGAGGGCGTGTCCGGCTATCGGCCAACTGCAGAGGGAGCCTCAGTAGAGTTGTTTCCAATTCCAGTTCGGAGACTTTTCCCCGCAAGAGCTTCCTGCATTACTGACCCTCTGCCCATGAGGTACGCTTTAGCCTTCAGGCCTACACAATGCAATGAATGTGTATTGACAAATTGGTTGTCGAGTTAAAATTCATCCATGATGCATATTTCGATATCATGTAGCTTGAATGTATTTCCTCTTTTCCCCCACAATCCTCTTTATTCCTCCCCAGGTTGTAGTCGTTGTGCTCCTCTCCGTCACTGCTGCTTCCGGTGGAGTCCTTCCTGATCACCTATCATGGGGTGTCAGCGTCGTTTCATGGCGGCTGCCATGGAGATACATGGATTTCTTTAGCGGACCATTTTAGACACAACCTCCAGATGTTGTGCCAGATGCAGGTCGTCCACACGGGCAGAATCGGACAAGGACGGGCACAGAGGTGAGACGCTGACCTTGGGCGTTGTCTCGATCTATTCATTCAATTACAAAGGACACAAATTAGGTTTATGCCTCGCCTAAATTGCATTATGTTTAGTGGCCCGTTAATGCAATTAAAGAGATGTGTTTTCATACTGTTTTAGAGCTGAAAGGTCCTGAGTGTTGCTTAGATTGTGTGCTCAATCAAACTATGTCTAAAGATATTAGTACCTGAATGTACTTTGAATTTTCTCAGGGGAGGAAAGGTTTACAACCTACACGTTGTTCCCATAACACCACAGTAATTAGTAGGGATGCAGCGATACCACTTTTTTACAAACCGATACGAGTACGAGTATTTTTATTTGTGTACTTGCCGATACCGAGTACCGATACCGATACTTCTTAGATTTGGTCTCCATGAAAGTGCAATTAATTTGGTGGCAGATTTTATTTTATCCTCTGCAGATTATGTCAAGCCTATAGTACAAAATTAACAGAAGGCTATCCCAAGCTTTAAACTTCTTGTGGAAGTCCCTCTAATGTCGGACCATAAAACGCCCCCGTGTCCGGGTTCATAATATCATCCGTAGCCGCACAACAGCGTCTGAATGAGGCCGCTGCCAACAGTTTGATTCAAACCGGCAGGACGGCAGTGATGTCGCGCAGAGCTTCTCAATTATAGATATATTAAATATGGAAAATTTCAACTCTCGCGTCAAACGCGCCGCGTTACTCGCGTCTAACGTGCCGCCCGGCGTAAATTTGCGTCTGTCGCAACCACACGCGTCTGTGCATAGACTTTACATGTAATCTGGTTGCGCGAAAAATTTGCGTTGCGTTCGGTGTGAACGCAGCATAACTCTACACACCTTGCTGCAAGAGCCGCAAGAGAGCGACGAAAGAGCCGTATGCGGCTCTGGATCACGGGTTGCCGACCCCTGCCCTAGACGTTGAAGTCAGGTAGGACAACAAATCTTTTTCTCCACAAAGCGCGACCAGTTTGTTGTAGTGAAATACTGTTGAGTGGTATCGGTTCTTGGTATCGGCAATTGAAAACGAGTACGAGTATTTTAACGAAGTATTGGCCCGATACCCGGTATCGGTGCATCCCTAGTAATTAGATCTAAATTGTGGAGGCGGTGTGTCAAAACCAACAATCAGAGGCTTTACTATGAGTGACAGCAGCTGAACGGGATTCAGCACCAAAGCTGTAATTATTCTTTAACATATGGTCCTGCATTTCTTCTGGAATAAAAATAGGATGGGACAACCGGCTGAAGTGAGTGGTGCGAGCTGTTTACAATGGTTATGGTGGATTTCTTGATGCAATCCATGCTGGGTACTGTATGAGATGCATTCATTATATTCAAACATCCATCCATCCATTTTCACCTGCTTATCCGGGTTCGGGTCTTGGTGGCAGCAGGTCCAGCAGGCTGACCCAGGCTTCCCTCTCACCCACAACATCTACCAGCTCATTCTGGGGGATCCCGAGGCGTTCAGGCCAGCTGGGAGATATAATCCCTCCAGCGTGTCCTGGGTCTTCCCCGGGGCCTCCTACCAGTTGGACGTGCCTGGGAAACCTCTACAGGGAGGCATCCTGGAGGCATCCTGAATAGATGCCCGAACCACCTCAGCTGACTCCTTTCGAAACGAAGGAGTAGCGGCTCAAAAAAGTCATGTCAAAAAAAGCAAAAAAGTATGAAAAAAGTCATAGTATGTCAAAAAAGTAAAAAAATATGTCAAAAAAGTCATAGTATGTCAAAAAAGTAAAAAAATATAATTTGTCAAAAAGTATGAAAAAAGTCATAGTATGTCAAAAAAGTCAAATAAAGTATGAAAAAAGTCATAGTATGTCAAAAAAGTCATAGTATGTCAAACAAGTAAAAAAATATAATTTGTCAAAAAAAGTATGAAAAAAGTCATAGTATGTCAAAAAGTAAAAATATCAATTGTCAAAAAAGTATGAAAAAAGTCATAGTATGTCAAAAAAGTCATAGTATGTCAAAAAAGTCATAGTATGTCAAAAAAGTAAAAAAATATAAGTTGTCAAAAGTATGAAAAAAATCATAGTATGTCAAAAAAGTCATAGTATGTCAAAAAAGTAAAAGAATATGTCAAAAAAGTTATAGTAGGTCAAAAAAGTAAAAATATCAATTGTCAAAAAAGTATGAAAAAAGTCATAGTATGTCAAAAAAGTATGAAAAAAGTCATAGTATGTCAAAAAAGTCATAGTATGTCAAAAAAGTCATATTATGTCAAAGTCATATTATGTCAAAAAAGTAAAAAAATATAATTTGTCAAAAAAAGTATGAAAAAAGTCATAGTATGTCAAAAAAGTAAAAAAATATGTCAAAAAGTCATAGTAAGTCAAAAAAGTCATAGTATGTCAAAAAAGTAAAAAAATATGTCAAAAAAGTCATAGTATGTCAAAAAAGTCATAGTATGTCAAAAAAGTCATAGTATGTCAAAAAAGTCAAAAAAAGTAATTTGTCAAAAAAAGTATGAAAAAAGTCATAGTATGTCAAAAAAGTCATAGTATGTCAAACAAGTAAAAAATATAATTTGTCAAAAAAAAATATGAAAAAAGTCATAGTATGTCAAGTCATAGTATGTCAAAAAAGTAAAAAATGTAGTTTGTCAAAAAAAATATGAAAAAAGTCATAGTATGTCAAAAGTCATAGTATGTCAAAAAAGTAAAAATATCAATTGTCAAAAAAGTATGAAAAAAGTCATAGAATGTCAAAAAGTCATAGTATGTCAAAAAGTCATAGTATGTCAAAAAAGTCATAGTATGTCGAAAAAGTCAAAAAATGTCAAGCGTGTCCTGGGTCTTCCCCGGGGCCTCCTACCAGTTGGACGTGCCTGGAAAACCTCTAAAGGGAGGCGTCCTGGAGGCATCCTGAATAGATGCTGAACCACCTCAGCTGACATATTCAAAGATGTCGCAGAATTTGAAAAAGACAAGTTCAGATACCCTAAATTGTAGATATCATTACATGTTTTAACATCATTGTTGCCAGCTTAGAAATAACCAACGTCTTCTTCACATTATTGATTTTCTTCATTGAAACCTCCTTCCAGGTGCTGTGCTTCACACTGCTCGACAGCCTCCCAGCAGGAAGTGTAGGACTTCCTATTCCTGTGAAAACATCTTCCTTTGCCTACTGGCACTTGTGAGGACCCACTTGACCCTGTTGCAAGTTAGTCAAGACTCTTATCCTCTAGCAGGGAAACCATGCGGCACATTCACGTGGAGTTAGCCCACAAAAAGGCTCCGTTAGAGCTTCCGGACCAGGAGGGGGACCTGCCTCCACCTACAGCCCCGACACAGGGCTTAGACCCTGGTGTCAGACCGGGAGCGCCCAGGCACTTCGGCCAGGAGGAGCTGCGCCTCCAAAAGGTCTACCAGCTCTCCATTTTCTCCCAGTTGGGGGGTTTTTCTGCCTCCACAGAAACCCACACTGATACCCAGCAGAGGCCCGTCCGGCTGGGCGTGAAAAGGGGGCTCGAGGAGCCGCTATTGAACCATAAGCGCCCCCACCTGGGGGACTTGGAGGGAGGGGTGCTGTGTGGGCCAGCCCCGGCTCAAGGTGTAGGGATGGGGTTGGCGATGGGCCCTGGTGGGCCCGGTTCTGTATACTGTTGCACACAGACGGAGCACAGAGACTCTGAGGGAGGGCTGTCCCCCAGGTCTCCACCCCTCTCACCAAGCCACAACCCGGCTCGACGCCCAACCCAGCACAATCACGACCGGCCCGTTCCTGATGTGTTTGCTCCACTCTCACCGAAATCCCCCCCAATGTGTGACCCGCATGGGCATCTCTATGACCAGGGCCATTCCCTCGGTAGCTCAGCCAGGACTGAGCCACCTACCGGGGGCCACACACCCACCTACTCACTGGGCAGCCCTGTGAATGAGAGCTGTGGTAATGGCTCCTCTGGAGGCCAGCCCAGCCCCCACATATATGAAATGTCCGTGTATGAGACCCCCAACCCTGCTAGTCCCACCAGCCCCCCAGGCCCGTTCTCCCCCCCACACCACACAGAACTGCAGGAGCCGGGGGAGGCCACCGAATGGGACGTTGGACTTGAATCCTCCCCACCTGAGCGAAGTGCCACCCAGGCTGCCTCCTCCTCCTCCTGCTCCTCTTCCTCCTCCAACGGCCTGGCTTCCTGGGAGAAAACTCCCAGCAGTAATGGCCACCGTCTATCCTCTGGAGGCCACTGGCCAGCCAAAAAGCGCTTGCTGTCGCCGGGCGACACGGGGGACTCATGCTCCGAAGACGAGGGCCCCTCCACATCCAAAAGAAGCCGGCTGTCGTTGCTGGCTTCGGGACTTGGCCCGGCCTCGTGCCGCAGCACCGATGCTAAAGCTGCGCCTTACTGGAACCACCTGCTTCCCTCTGCAAGGGACCGGCCTAAGGTCAGCTCACTCACATCCTTCTGACTTTCACATTTTTCTTTTCAGTATTTTAATTGACCTAAACAACTGCATCAGCCTGCAGTTCCAAATATGATCCGAGCCGATAGGGAATGTCTGCAGTTATGCAACGTGACTGTAAATTACAGAGAGTAGCGTAGCACACATGCACAGTGGTAAACTGATAAAGTCAGAAAAGTACTTTACTTTGTACATTTGGGGAAAGAAATGCAGTTAGCTTTGCATCTCCAATTGCAAAAGTCTGAAATATGGAGATGAAACTAAATATTCCTCTGATTGTAATGTGTCCTATCACAAAGTACTGGATGAAGCAAGTTAGAGTTGAGGATTACAGTTTTTCTTTCTCTCTTTAAACTAAACTAAGCTTTAGGTGACTTTATGGCAGCACACAAAAAACCAGCATGTGCACATTTGCATGCAAATACCAGACCAGAAACATTTGGAGGCTTTGAATACAGAAAGAGGAATTGCCGCTCAAAGACGGCGGTCGATGGTAAGACATCTGCGAGCCTTGACAGTCCTGGAAAAGAGTCTTGAGTCATAAATAAAAATAAACTAAGAGAACGAGTTAATGTGAACGAGTGAAGTGATGAGAGGCTCATTACCACGCCATGCTGGAACAGGCTGAGCAGCTCGAGAATAAAGCCCATTGAGGGAGGGTCCATTGTTCCCCCACATGAGTGTGCTGTGTCTCACACACACACACACACACACACACACACACACACACACACACACACACACACACACACACACACACACACACACACACACACACACACACGTACATAGATCCTGCTAAAAAAATGGTTCTGGAAGTGAATTGGCCCTTTTTTTACATTGGGGGGCCAGAAAGAGCTTTGAGTGTGTGTGTGTGTGTGTGTGTGTGTGTGTGGGGGGGGGGGGGGAGAGAGAGAGAGGAGTGTGCGAATAGTGACAATAGGTTTCACTAGTTTCATACATTGGTGTCCTCATTGTGACTAGAGGTGTTTAGAGTATGTGCGTGGGAATCACAGAGAGAAACAGACGTAAGAAAGGCAGAGGAGAGGAGCGAGGCTAAACTGTCACCAGGTGATATTTCAGGAAATAAAGGAGAAAGTTATTTACGAGGAAGGGGAGACGGGAGGATATTCTAAAAATGCCGTCCGTGGTTTTAGTCGAGTGCGGCGATGAGACGACGAGCTGACAAAGACCTCTGAGCTCTGTAGAGAGCCGGCGCCACCACCGGTTGGCTGATGCCAATAAGAGCACCATGAGCGGAAGGCTAGCAGGTAGCATCGGTGTGGGCACTGACCAGCCTTCTGAGGGTCGGGTGGCCTTCAGGGTGAGCGGCGGCCTGGAAATGGGGAATGTTTATGCGTGTGATGCCACAAGCAAAAGTCAGTGCTCAGTAAGTAAGAGAACACCTGAAATATACAATTATTCACACAGGAACACGTTTAGTCTTTATTCAGGTATCTGACGGTATTTTATCTGTGTGTGTTGAGAACTTTACTTCTAGCCAGTTACTTATTTTGGATTAGCTAAGGGCTCACATAAATCTGGACATTCAATAAGGAAAATGACTCATAATTTCTAATTAATTGTGTTGTCCTCTCTCTCACAGACCCCCACAGACTGCACAAGATCAGGAAGACGGCTTAAACCTGGCCTGCGGCTGAAAAGGTGAGCGCTCTATTATATGTACAGCAAAGTTATATAATTCAATTCCAAATAACGACGTGAAAAAGACGTGCTTTCTAAAACGGATTAAGAAAACAGCGTTTGAACTTCAGCATGTGCGTGCGTAGAGTTCAAAGACACGCACACGTGTGTGTAGATGAGATGACTAATCAAAGTCAACACAGAGAAAGAAGCTGGGAGTTAGGGTTTGAATATTCAGACACACTCAGAGGTACATGTTAACGGTCTGTTTTGTGTGTTTTTGTGTGTTTTTGTGGTCATTTTCAGCCGGCAGCTGCGCAGCGGCAGACACACGGATACCGGCCGCTCCAGTTGGCCCTCGTCTTCCATCAGCAGATCCCTGCTCGGCAACTTTGAGGTTCACATTATTTTAACAACTTCAGGAGACGCGAGCACAGACTGACTACAGGAAGTGGGCACTTCTCTGTGCCGGTTTCAAGCCTCGTTTCCAGCATTTAGGGGTCACCATCTTAGTTTTTGGGGGTCACCAGCTTAGCTTTTTGTAACCAGAAGTGACCGTGAGAGGGTGGAGCTAATCGGAGCATTATGAGGGCTAACCGATAATGCAAAAAATAAGCTGCCGCCAAAACACATGGATAACATATAAATGATATTTGCTATGATATATTTTTAAGAGGGTGGATAATTACATATTGGCAAAAACAGCTAACAATATAATAATGTTTTCATGCTTTCAAAAGAGCCTCCTCTTGGCTCACATTGTTGTTGGCATGCAGATGCACCTTTTGGGTTTTTAATGAAAACATTTTTATGGATTTCACAATCCGAGGGGGTTTTTCTGCAAAAGTGCTGCAGTAAATAATCAAGTATTTATATTAAACGTGTGTTTTACAATCCAAAGAGTTTTCAAAAGCCTCCTGTTAATTGTCTACTCTCTTCTCGTGCACGTTGCAGGAGTCCATCCTGAAGGGACGATTCTCCCCGTCGGGCCGGATCGAGGGCTTCACGGCGGAGATCGGTGCCAGCGGCTCGTATTGTCCTCAGCACGTCACGCTGCCGGTGCAGGTCACGTACTACGACATCTCAGAGCACAGCGCTCCCTCCCCCTTCCTGGTGAGTGTGTGTGTTCTCGCTGCAAGATGTTGTGTGGTTGTGTAACTGGTGCACAAACGATAAACCAAACACAGAAACAACACTGTATTGCACACGGCAGGCAGCGTGTTTGCTAGGATGCAAATAATAAACTTATTGGAGGTAAAAACATGCAAAATCAGAAGTCGGAACAGCTTCTCAAAACACTAACGGGTGTAGAATTGGCTTCAGACAATGAAGATGTAAAAAGTGCTTTTCCTTTCCTACATATATCACAAAGCCTTTTTTTCTCACTTCAGCAATGGAAACCATATATTCATCCGATGCATAAGCAAGTACTTAGCTAGTCCAGCTTCTGAGATGTCTTAAATGCGTCTGTTTTTCTGTTTTCACTTCCTCAGCTGCTGACTTTGGGTTGTTGTGTATAAAAGTGGCCTTCAGTAGTCCGCTTTAATTTAAGATTTTAGTTATATTTGTGGGCATTTTGGTGGTTTTTGATGAGGAATCGGTTTTACATGCATAACCTGACGTGATTCAGTGGCTCAAACCAGAAATTCAAATTTCAATTGTAATACCGCTGCTCCCTAAAAGTTAGATTTTAACACATTTCTTCTAAAACTCAGATCCTAAAGTTCACAGCTATTCAAATGCACAAAATAATGAGTTATTGTGCCATTACAGTGACTGAGTTCATGTAATCAGTGCCGGGTCTCGGCCTCTCTCCCTCACAGGGGGTGATATCTCTCGAGCCTCTTGGAAAGAAAGGATACAGCATACCCAAAGCAGGGACAATTCAAGTGGTACGTTTCATCCTCATCTCGTTCTTTGCTCGATTAAACCCAGGTCGCCTGAATCTCATATGTGTTGCCACAATGTTTAATGTGATAATAAATAACCTCTTGTACACATACTTTAAACCCACTGCCAACCGTCTGTTTTTTTTCCTGCTTGAAATGCTGACCGTGGTCTTACTTCTGTTCTCAGACCTTATTTAATCCCAACAAAACTGTGGTGAAGATGTTCCTGGTGACCTACAACTTCGGCGACATGCCCGTTAATCACATGACCTTCCTGCGCCACCGCATCTTCTTGATGCCCGTCGAGGAGGCGGTCGAGGGGAAGGACGCGGCGTCTCCTGGGGGCAAAGTGCCCGACAGGAAGAAGATCCTCTGCTACCTGATACATCTCAGGTATGCCTGAGATGTCCAGCGTTTGTTAGCTTAAAATTACCAGCCTGTGTTGGGGTGTCTGGAAACGTACCATTTAGATTACGCTAACAACATGAACGTTATAGTTAGCATAGTTTTGCTCACACTTTTATTTTGGTTTTCACAGATTTCAGAGCTCCAAATCTGGGAAGATCTACTTGCACAATGATATCCGGCTGCTATTCTCCCGCAAATCCATCGAAGTGGACACAGGGATCCCTTATGAGCTGAAATCTTTCACCGAGGTGCCAAGAAACCCCAAATACTCCCCCCGCGTGTGACCCCTGCTTGACCTTTTGACCCCCCCTCCAACCGCCAATGCAGCACCTCCTGTGTTTCCTAAAGAGGAGACACAGGAAACAGACAGACTGCTGGAATGATGGACACAAAACTTGATGAGACTTGATGAGACACGCCACGTGCACACGAGACACATGATGCAGTGTTGTAGTAAAATGTGCTCCCTTTTATGCATTTATTGCCCATTGAAATTTGAGACGGTGATAGAAAATGTCACGAAACCAAACATGGCAACTTCCATTCATTGAAAATGAATGGAAGAATTTCGAGAAAAAAAAACAACCTGTTTAGGAGCAGTTCAGCATACATGCAGTCAAAAGCAGGACTTTTACTACACTTTTATCTGTACAAAAAAAATAAAAACGCACACACACTTCTGGTGGCGACTCTCCGGGTTCAGTGTTAACATGCATGCCTTCTGACTTAAACACCCGGACTTTCCTCTAGTGCCGTACCACACTGTCCTTCACTCTGCCTGCAGTCCAGACCGCCTCATCGGACCAAATACTCACATTTGACAAAAGGCCACAAACAAAAAAGAATGTCCCCCCCCTCCCCCCCACTTGCACACTTTCTGACCAGCAGAGAGGAGATGAGCGGAGACACAAACACTAGTGAAAGCAAAGGCTGGCGTGGAATCGGCCATCTTGGATGTCTTATCATTCAACATATGATAGAAAGCGCTGACGTGATTTGACCAAACTCAGGACACTCATTGAAGAAAACATTTCTCTTCTATCACCTCTCTCTCTCTCTCTCTTCACCCATCGTGGTACAGACCGCTGTCTATACTTCAAGCTAGGAGTGTCGTACCACGTCATGAAAAACAGGGGAATCCAGATAATGTCATGTAGTCAGACTGAGGGACACTGTGCCGTTTCCTTTTTTGCAGTTTGTATTATATTTTTTTTTAGATTCTGTTGAGAACAGTCTGATATTGAAACAGAAAATGGAAAGAAAAAAAACAAGCTGTAGTATTTCTAATTTATGTTTTCGCAAATGTCTTAATAAGCAATATGCTGCACAAAGTAGAGTGTGTTTTCTTTTCAGCCGGACGAGCTTTCTCTCTGGAGGGGGGGAGTAGAGAAGGTGGAGGATTAGAAATGGGAGGAGGGAGGGATGATGCGGGAGGGAAGGGTGGTGGGGTATTTAATATGGGGAAAAATGTCTATGTATATTTAAAAGAATAAACTCTGCGACTGGCGAGTAGCACCTGTCTTTGTTGTTCTTTTTGATTGACAGACATCGTGGGAAATTTGACAATATCTGATAACACCAATATGGCGTCTAAAGTTATTTTTTCTTCAACTTGACAACATGTTTTAACAGTAAACTGAACTTCATATGTAAAATCGGTGGTGTGACCCTAATCTAGAGTCTTCCTTGGATCAGTTAGTAGATTATTCACAACTATATTTCATATTTTTATTCACACCCTTCTTGAGACAAACTTGAAATACGTGTTATACTTCAATTTTTGTTCCAATGAGCAACCTTTTGAGAATGATCTGCGATGAAAAGCATCAATAACAAAACCAGTTCACAAGAAAGCAACGTCCTATCAAGCTTCAATAAGTTGCTTATTTACAGTAAAAATCAAATTAGAGGCCCAGGATTCTGATACGTGTAATATTATACACTATAATATAGCAGCTGGTCACAAAGGAAGCCGGAGAACTGAGAGTCTGCTCAGCTCTATTCTTGCAGATTGTTTAGAAATCGTCAGGAGAGAAACCTTCAAACTTTAAAGCACTTCCTCCCCCGGCTTCTCCTGCGCCTCTGAAACTGCTCGGTGGCAAAGAACAGACGGACCTTTTGTTGTTCTGCAAAATATAAATGTCAAACTGTGTGAATGTCGAGTATAGAGTTGCTATAAAAAAAACAATAATCCATCCTCTGTAAATATTCCACAGCTAAAAATACAGAGGGACATCTATATATGTCCGGCCAACAAAACGGCCAGTCATTCCTGCAATGCTCTGACGTGGATCACAGCCGGGTCCCCAACTAACGGGGTCATTGTGTTTACTGCAACATCCAGACGATGGTTTCCAGGATGGTGTTTGACACACAACTAAAACACTGAAAATACTGCTAAATGCAGAATTTATTTAAGGTTACTGTTTGTTAACTGGTATCTTCAGCTCATGCCCACTATATCCGGCCTGCCACTGACCTAACCCATATCTTCTGCTCCCCTTAAATACATTTGTGTGAGTTATACACCTGCAGCTTGTCTCTAGAGCTATGTTAAGTGTCTTGAGTTGCTTTGAGTGCATATTTGAAATGCTTCTAAATGGCATTTAACTGCATTTGACCTGCCTTTGTAACGCTGTTTATAATTTAAGAAGAACCAAAGGAGTCCATCTTTTTTTTCGAAGAATAAAGGTTAAAGGATACAAATAAAACAACCCTAACCCAAACAGTATTGTTTATTACACACCAGTGCTACCTGGAGGGGCTAAGATGGGAGTGACTTACACTAAACGTTAACCAGAGAGGTGGCAGGATCAAACCAACAGACCCAAGAGAGCCTGAACAGGAAAGAAAGTAGAGAAAGACCCATGTAGGCAGGTTTTCACACTGCTTCCCCATCTCTCGCCATTTGTTTTTGTTCCTTTACACTTTATTTGGACTACACATGACGTTTCCAGGCTTAACAGCGTTATTACCATTCTTTTGGTGAGATGGATCTGGGAAATTAATTACCTTTTTCCTGGTGGCCCATTTGACTGGGTTTGAAGACCCTACTGTCCCTCAGTTTTTGTGATATTGACAAATGTAATCCAAAATACTAGCTCCATAGGACTGCCTCAAAGCATTTTCTGACCCCTGGTGGCAGGAGCCAGTATTGCACATCCACATCCAGGCCTGGAGTAGATCAGCAGGCTGCAACAGGATGCAATGGAGGCCTGTAGAAAACATGCACGATGAGATGCAGTCAGTTCAACATTTGCCTTCATACATTTTGCAGCTTTGCTATAGATGATTTAGCTTCTTCGGAGCTCCGACGGTCCTCATGTCGCTGTGAACACTTACATATCAAAGTGGTATCGATCCACTAAATGTATAAAATAAAGTAAAATTGCATTGCATCATTCTGCTATAGCTCTGCAGTGCCCGTCTGCTTCCCTCATTCCCAGACTGTCTGATGGCTCGGGGGTACGACTGTTTACTACTCCTGTCAGATGAAATAGTTCGGGCACACGTGTATGATGTAAATGTCTGAATAATTGAAGTCCTCATTGCGCATTGAATGTGACTCATTCTTGCTCAAGCAGAAATGTTCTGTGTTTGATCTTCGAAAGAAAGACGAAAAGAAATACCACCATTGTTTTTTGTCAAGACATACATGTCAATTATTTGCCATGAGAACAGAAAACCTTCGGACATCACCAGAAATGTAAAGAAACGACCGCTTTTTTCTTTTATAAATACATGACAAGATAATTGCACTGTGTTTTTATTAAGGTGGATATTTGTGTGCGATCATTGTCTCAATTGCATTTGCCTTTTCTTGATTATTGTTCTTGTTGTTCGCACAATGTGGAAAGTATACTTATATCTGCAGGAAAAAACAGGAACTTCTGTCGTGTAAGCAAATTTGATCAGTTGGTGTGCACATGAAAATAAACTACAACTGTATTAACAGTTCATTAACAATAACTGGTTCATCTGAAGTGAAGCGCTGTAATAAAAAAACGTATTCTAAATCATTTTAATGCTGTGATGAAGATAGAAGACACGCTTCATGTTGCTGATCAGTGCTGATTGGCTGCAGGTCCCCGTCTTTGAAAAATAAAAAGTCCCATAGCGAGGTCAGTTCCTTCCTCCTTCTTCCTCCTTCCTCCTCCTTCCTCCTCCTCCTCCTCCTCCTCCTCTAGATGACGTCAACCAGTGTGTGGGCAGCGCCCTCGATGGCCTGGCTCAGCACTGACAGGTGGTAGTGCACTTTGCTCCAGGCGCCGGTTTCTCCTGATGACTCAGCGCTGGCAAACGCATCAGCCAGACCCGGGAAGGTCGGCTTGCCGGCACTACTTGAGGCCCAAATAACGTGCCTGCGTGAGTTACAGGGAAATAAGGAGTGATAAAACAATGATAGGTGCTGAGTCATAATGAGGTGGTCAAACACTGCAATTATTAGAGGAGCATAAGAGAAGGTCACAGAGAGGACGATGTTTGTAGAGGCTGAGCTCTGCAATCTCTGAACAGCATTTGTAATAAATAATACGTATACACGTTTATTGTGAGGAAAAATGCTTTCTTAAGGCACAGCCATGTGAGCATGCTCACAAGGTAAAGTACATGCGATCTACTTGAACCCTTTTTCATTGTGTCTCCAGGATCCTTACTCTGACTGCCATGCTCGTCTCACCAGCTTGTTACTCTGAGCCTGAGCTACCACCTTCTCAACTCAGCTCAACCTCTCATCATCCTCATCTTGGTTCCCACAAGAAATCCTCCATTCACTCCCCACACTGTGTTTACTGGGCCTTTACTGGGCCCTTGTTCCTGCTACTTATATCTTATATACCTTGTGGCCATCAAGTACAGTGCACTCTGCAAACTACACATGGCAGCTTCTTTGGATTTTGCATGCAGCACCGGAAACCAACTTTTAGACCGACATCATCATCATCATCATCATCTTACCTGTATGCATATTTATCTGGGAAGGCCAGAGGGTCCAAGAAGGCTCGGTCCAGCAGCATGAGCTGGTCATTGATCCTTCTGACCATCAGAGGTCTAAGAGAAGAGAAGAGAGAGAGAGGGGGGGTGGCCTTGTTTCTATGTGGACGGCAAAAGGAGATACTAATATGTATGTTTGTGCTCTTACGTTTCCTTTGCCAGGTCTGAACTGTGAATCAGCTGGTCCAAATGGGTAGCCGCACTGCGAAAGCTGGCCACTGCGTTTTTCAGTGGTTCTGAAACAAGACACGGATCAGCTGTGCAGCATCCCTTCACAAAGACTTCACCCTCTCCGATCCTCTAGAGAAACTGATGCTGCTTCTGCCGTTGGGTGCAGCCTGCAGACACTTTCTATTAGACCGTGTGTCTGCTCAGAGACATTGCCAACCTCGGGTCAATTGGAGGCAATGCAATAAGTCAAATGAAGCATATACGCTTGTTTTCTAATGGCGCAAAGTCTTGTTTTTACAAATTGAAACAAAACTCTGATGAAATTAATCTGCATAGCTTTTCTATTGGTATTCCCTCGCTCAAGCGTCTATAACTGTGCTGTGCTTACCCATGGAGATGCCCTTAGTTTGCAGCATGTGCTGATATAAGGTGACTGCTGTGTTTAGGTAGTCCTCCAGAATCTCTGCGTAGTCGCTGCAGTTTAATGGCAACACCAGGCTGTCGGCCAGCCGGATCAGGACGTTTCCTGCTGTCCTGGCGATGGCCTGGTGACTGACGAATCCTGAGAGGAGGAAGTCGTAGCGTGAGATGTTGTTCAGGATCAAATTGCTGGTAATTGTTTGGCTGTCTTTCCAGTTGTCAAATTTGACAACATAGGATGGAAAAACTGAGTGGAAACAGTTTGGCTGAGAAATGAAAGGCTTTTTTGTTAAATACGCCAAATGTGTGCATGACATAAAACCTAAAATAAAGCATAATCTTTAGTACTGAAACATAAAAAATCATGTGACGTCAATGCTCACCAGGATCAATGAACTTTGACGCGTAGTCAAAGGTGTCGTATGCTGTGTGGTACGCTGGGTATATCCGAGCATTCGTTTTACTCTGCGTGAAGAAACATAACCAGAGATCTAGTTGGCAGGGAGGAGGCTGAGTTTAATACATGTCAGAGCAGAACAATAATAAACACAGCTTTCATTTGTGACCACACATTGACGTTACATAGAATATGTAGTGCTTGATGCTACTGCATTCCACGGCCTGCATATTTAGGTGGCGTCAAACTGCAATACAGGTGAAGAAGTGTTACCATATACGGTGTTACATCCTGTTCTGTTTTAATTGTTTCCACTTTTCAGTTATTATTTCCCCTCTTACTTTTGTATACACACCTCTCTTCTTGTTTCAGACATCTTCACTTCCTGCCCTCGTAAGTTTCCCCGAATGTGCGATTGCCACCTGATTCATTTCACCTGCCTCATTTGTTTCACCTGTCCCTCGTCGAGCTTCCTCCACTGAGTATCCAGTCATTGTGCTCTTGTTTGTGTCTTAGCTCTATTTGGATATTATAGCATACCAGCATTCAACCCTTCTTTTTTTTTGATCAAGCCTTTTGATGCTCTTGCCCGTTTTTTGGGACGAAACACCCAAACCCTTCAGTTTCACTTTTTCATTTACTGCCTTGTGTCCCGAGACTGCACTTTAGTCCTTTGTCTGTTGGCTTCAGTCCGATACAAGTTTTCTACAACCCACATACAAACACGGTCAAGTCAAAAGCAGTGAGTCTTGCATACCCTGTCGTATGTGTACGAAATGTCCATGGAAGTGATTCCCAGGTAATGGACAAAGGCAGCGTAATCACTCCCGGCTCCTGACAGGTATCCCACCCTGTCGAATAAAGACAAGAAACATCTTGTGTTGAGTGCATGAATTGGGACACATGCGGTATACTTGAATACGTTCGTGTTCAAGATTCCCCTTTCAATGCAGATGAAAATATAAATCATGACATTCGTTATATAATTGTACATTTTTGTCTATGAAACCTGTTCAGGTCGCTTAGGGTCAGAATAATAATAATACTGGATCATGAAGCTGGAGAGGTCCCTGGGGAACCGCTGACTGTTTAGACTAGATACACACCGAGCACCGCCACAACACCCACATATGTTATTACTGTGTTAGACCAGGTGCAGTAGACTGGCCATGGGAGCCCCAGTCTTGTGGGAACGGGGAGGATATGTGTCTTTCCTCCTCGTTGACAGGTTAGAGCCAATTAGATGCTAGGATGATGTGATGAAACTTGTGACGAAAATCTATGTATAAAACCGCCGGACTTCCGGTTGGAAGTCAGTTTGTTTTGTTCTCAACCTGCGTGTTGACGAAGCGAATTCCTGCTCTTGCAATTGCAGCGCTTGTACTTTGATTGTGACCAGAGGAATAAACCTACCAAATGAGAGAAGTTGTTCGGCTGAATTCTTCCGGAGTTTCTACCAGGCATCCAATTTGGATTACGCTAACACAGAGAAGAGGCTACATACTGCATGGAAGGTACAAAGGCTTTTTCAATGCAATGATTTGTTGAACGCTTAAAAAGACGAAACTAAATATTGTGGGTTTATCTAATGAGGTGCTGCCTGCTCAATAATAGCCGGCAGGAATATTATATCCCAGGGCATTCAGATTTACACCTATATGCAGTAATGCTGTAACTTTGTTGGCCAATCACGGACCTAATTCCTATCCAATAAAGATTATGGATAAAGCTCCTTGGACTAGATCAACAACGGGCAAAATCCAAGTTGTGGGGGGATTAGAGACGTGTAACTGTGCATTACTTGGGAATGGGTCCGTGGGCCGAGCTTGTCCTGTTGGCATATCGAATCCAGTTGTCATACACAGATGTGGAGTCCAGTCCAGGTGCATCGACCTACAGGGAACAAACACACTTTAGATTCAGATTCAACTTTATTGCAGTAAGGGCGAGATCCCTCTTGTGGCACTGGCACCTAGTGGCAGTCGTCAGCAGTACACATTACATTACATTACATTTCATTTAGCTGACGCTTTTATCCAAAGCGACTTACATGATATACAGTGTACAGTAGACCGTAGACACAGCAACGGTGAGCAATGAGGGTTAAGTGTCTTGCTCAAGGACACAACGACACGGACTGCCGGAGCCGGGGATCGAACCACCGACCTTCTGATTGAAAGACCGACTTGCTAACCACTGAGCCACAGTCGCCCCCACAGTAGTCAGCAGTAGTCAGCAGTAGTCAGCGTCAGCAGTAGTCAGCAGTAGTCAGCAGTAGTCAGCAGTAGTCAGCGTCAGCAGTAGTCAGCAGTAGTCAGCCAGCCAGAGCTCGGCCAGGCGCGTCTGTGGCGTGTCTGCGCCTGCGACGGGTCAGTGGGTGGAGCCACATTTCCATGATAACACCCATTGTTGTTGCAACAGGTCAGCTGCCGTAAATCAGTTTTATGATCATAAAATGGAGGAGCTGCGGGTTTTGCTTGTGTCATTGCCTAAGTGTACAGATAGATAGATAGTATGTGTCTTGTTGTAGACTTACTCACAATATGCAATAAGATATTGCTGTATAATAACTGCTGTACTATATTGAATATTGTTTTGCTACTACTACATTTCACTTCATAATATATTACATTTATATACCATAATATGTATCATGTACCCGCCTTTTTTAATAATAATAAATATATATATATATAACCATGTCATGTCATACTTTTATACCACCATTACTCTAGTTTGAGGAGACGGCACTGTTAGTCTTAGCTAAACACTGGAATATTTTATCCAGGTAAACCTTAACAACCTCTCTTAGTGTGACAGTGCTCAGATAAGTGCCAAGCTTCCAAAGGACCGCCACTAGATGTCAGAGTTTATTTGGAAAACATTTCTTTTTAGGTTTCTGTGATGTTCAGTTAGGTTTTGTTTTATTCTGCTTTTAATGAAAAGTGCTGTTGAAACTTGCTATATGCAATTAATGTGATGGTTAATAATTCAATACTAGGCCAAAATTAAGTTACATATTAATACAAACATATTTGCTTAAACAATAAAGCTACAGTTGTCTGACTTCTGCCCCCTACTGGTGGCACCTGCCTGACTACTGGTGGCACCTGCCTGACTACTGGTGGCACTTGTCTGACTACTGGTGGCAAGTCTCTGATGTGTCGTGGCACTTCTGTGACAACTACTGGCACTGGCAGCTTGTGGCACCTACCTAACTACATATAAGGAGAGGACAAGTGGTGGTTTTATCCAACTTGTATTTAAAAAAATAAAATAAAATCTAACAAGTGGCCGAAAAGAGTTTCCTATCTCTAAGGCTCAGCCTACACCTTCATTTCGAAAGGAGTCAGCTGAGGTGGTTCGGGCAACTCATCAGGATGCCTCTTGGCATCCTGATGAACCCACTGGAGGTTTTCCAGGCATGTCCAACTTATTTTGCACTGTTGCTGAGTTACATTTCCCATCCAATTTCAATGGGATCCATTGAAATTGTGACTCAGCAACACTTTTTTTTTGACAGTTGTCATAGATAAACAGGACCTGTTTATATTCGTAGAAAAAAAGTGTATTCTCCAGTTAATTAGAATCTATATAGTGCGGGTGGAAAATATATTCCAGTGTTTAGCTAAGACTCTGTCTCCTCAGACAGAGTCTTATATATATATGTGTGTGTAAGCGATAATATTAGGGATCGAGCAATATATATATATATATATATATATATATATATCAGAGGTGTGGACTCGAGTCATGTGACTTGGAATCGAGTCAGACTCGAGTCATGAATTTGATGACTTCAGACTCGACTCGACAAAATGTACAAAGACTTGCAACTCGACTTGGACTTTAACATCAATGACTCGTGACTTCACTTGGACTTGCGCCTTTTGACTCGAGAAGACTTGCTACTTCCCATGAAAACTGGGGAAGAAAATGTTCACACGGCCACGCCGCTCTCAGTTTATCTGCATCTGTGAAAAAAATGTGCACCACCTGTATGCATGCAGAGAGCACGCGCGCTGCCTGCACGACATCCAATCACTGTAGTCCCACGTTGTTTTGATGTGACAGTATCTAAGCAGGCACGTTGCAAGACAACCAATGAAGCACAAGCAACAACGCGCCAGTTGGCAAAATGATACCGAAGATAGTTTCGTTTGGCTATAAAAATTACGAGCTAATCGACAAAAAAAGAGTTGCAATTTGCAAAACATGCGGGTCGAAGATTACAGACGGAGCTGCCACAACGTCCAACTTTGTTCGACACCTGAAGTTGCACAAAGAAAGGTAAGTTTTGAACGAATGCTAAGCACCTTATCAGATGTACCGTAACTTACTAGCTAGCTGCTGCATATTTACTGTATCAACGAGAGAGTAAACGCACGTCTCCCTTGCTGGTTCATGCTTACAAAAATAGGGATTTTTTAACCCTGATTATATGAGGTACATGAGTGTAGCACACTCAGATGGAAAACCTCGGCAACATCATGTCAACGTCCGTTTTAAAGTACCATAACACAGTCACAGTAGATCCACCATTAGCCTTCCCTTTTCATATCAGGGGTTGTATTCGCTATAACTACCGCCTCGCTATACGGGCGCAGGGTCTGTTATCAAGAAATAACAGACCGCATTCTACATTGGAATTCAACCAAGCCATGTAATAAAATAAAATAATAACGATTATAGTAGTAATGTTCAGAGATGCAATAGATTATTATAGTGCAGTTCTTAACTAATGGGAATATTGTTTAGCTTGTTTTTGGTTTACTTTAGTTATTTAATTTATTCAATTATTTTGTTTTGCTATACTTTTCATGCAACTTGCCATGGCCCCCCTAGCACCTCCTCGCGGCACCCAGGGGTCCCTGTCCCCACTTTGAAAACCACTGCTATAAAGCATATGACTTCAGTTGCTTGAGAGAAAGGGCTTTCTTATGACTTTTGAAGCAGTGAAAATGTTCTTAATATTGCATACACTGAAACTGAAATGTATTATCGTATACCGTAGTGTACAATAGACAATGAATATTAACACAACAACATTGATGTGAGTAAAGAGTATTTTCTCTGTTACAGGTATGAAGAATCAGCCATGGTGGCATCATTCTGCGTCCCCATCGTGCACAAATGACTGACAGACTTTTGGCCAATTTGATCTTTTGCAAATGCAATGCAGTATAGGGGCCTCCCTCCACCTGTCCACAGCACGCATGCGCTCACACACTCACTCTCTGCTCATCACCTGTCCACACAGCTCACTCAAGTCTCTATGGAGTCATTCCAGTTATATTATCAGGTTGGTCCAGTTTTTCAGAAGTGATCATTTTGAGGAGTGAGGATTTTATTGATGACATGTTTAAAAAAGTTCAGGCTAAAAGGACCCATGTCTATTTGAAAGTTAAACTGTTTTGCAATATGAGGTCAATACAATACAGGACTGAAGTTGCTGTGCATTGTTCTAGTGCAATATGCTGTTGAAATACAAGCATTTTTTGTGAAAATGTTTACTGTATTTGATTAATGTCATTGTATAAAAAGAGGTTTAAATAAATACAAATCTTACAGACATACATGATTTGTATACATTTTATTTCTGTGGTAAGAGGACTTGAAATGACTCGAAACTAAAATGGTAGGACTTTGGACTCGACTTGAGACTTGTTGGCTTTGACTTGTGACTCGACTCGGGACTTGCCTCATCTTTGACTCGACTTGACTTGGGACTCGAGGGCAAAGACTTGAGACTTACTTGTGACTTGCATAACAATGACTTTGTCCCACCTCTGATATATATATATATATATTATTAAAAAAGGCGGGTACATGATACATATTAGGGTATATAAGTGTAATATATTATGAAGTGAAATGTAGTAGTAGCAAAACAATATTCAATAAAGTTAAGCAGTATTATACAGCAATATCTTATTGCATATTGTGAGTAAGTCTACAAAAAGACACATGCTATCTATCTATCTGTACACTTAGGCAATGACACAAGCAAAACCCGCAGCTCCTCCATTCTATGATCATAAAACTGATTTACGGCAGCTGACCTGTTGCAACAACAATGGGTGTTGTCAAGAAATGTGGCTCCACCCACTGAAAATGTGGCTCCACCCACAGCTTCTCGTCAAGTGTCGTTCGCTTGCCTCACTTGAATGGCGATTGCCACTGAGGCACGCCAACCCGTCGCTGACTCGCCGCTGGGTCGTCGCTGTCCTGACGCCTGGCTGGCAACTGCCACACACTAGATGACGACTGCCACACTCTAGTTGATGATCGCCACACACCAGCTGACGATCGCCACACACCAGCTGACGACCGCCAAGCGCTCGCCACTGAGTCGTCGCTGCCAGTGATCGCACTCGCTGTCTCTCCTTTATTGTCATTGCACTGAGTACAAGTACTGACCAGAGTGCAAAAGAGAAGCAGTAAAAGGGCAATTTGGTGGGTAAATACAATGTAAGACAGTGTAAGCAGTGGATATGCAGATATGTGTGTGGGTGTGTGTGTGTGTGTGTGTGCAGGGCCGGCTCTAGCCCTTTGGTTGCCCTAGGCGAGATTGAGTTTTGCGCCCCCCCTCCCCCACACAATACTTTACATCACTGAAGAGACATACAGGTATATTAACTTAACTGCTTTACTTTGCATAGCAGTTTTTCACCCACTTATAATTCTACTATTCTACATTGCAGTTCAACAATAAATGGTGCATGGACAACAAACACCAGAATAGTTTCAGAACATTTTATTTTTTATTATTTTAAATAATTTATTACATACTCAAAGATTAAATTAACTCCATAAACTGTGCAAAACACTCTCAAGCACCTGTAAGGACATTTAAGCAAATTATGACCCTCTATACCCTAACTATACCCTCTACAAAAGTGCTTTTATGGATACTGTACGTACCAATACAAAATGAAAAGATTGAAGTTCTTAGTAGTTATATCCCCATCTCAAATAATAGAAGATGAACAGTTGTTTCTGGCATTTCTATTCACCTTCTAAATTGACACAGCATTAAAATTTGACTCGTCTGGACTTCCTAATGGCAAATTCGTTGATGGTATCATCAAATGATATTTTACTTGAGGCGGCAGTGTAGTTTCACTGGTGCCCTGAGTGCTTGATGTGGTCCTGGATGTCCCTTCACCTTCACCTGTATTCAAACAAATTGTATAGCCAGACAAGCGGTGTTTAATATAATAAGTGAAATAATCATGAATGTGGTTGAACTTCCTTAAGAAAACAAGCTATTGTATTTAATACATGCTAACATGTTTCTATTGTACTTTAAAGTATGGATGTGGCTTGAATAAATACTATTAAATAGACTCACCTGATGCAGGCTGTGTGTTACTGGCCCCTTGAGTTTTACTGGATGTCCCTTCTGCAGCTGTATTTAAACACAGAGTTCATCCATGCTGTTCGTTACACAATTGCATTTGGTCATTTCTATCATCCTACCACATAGTTTGTTAGAAAAAAATGATTTTTAGTGCTCCTAGTGAGAGCTAGAGAGTTTACATTGGAGGGTCAAGACAAATAAATAACTCTGTATGGATTATCAAATATTGAATGGATGACACTGTATGTACTACACAAATGTATTAATTAGAATTATGAAATGTATTGAGTGATTGTGGAAGGAATCTTGAAAACATCAGGAGCCCACAAACAGTTACGCAGCCTGAAGATTGGAGCAGATAGATAAGGAGGACATGCTCAGGAATGTGAGAGGGGGTTTGGGTTGACCAACACCTAAAAGGACGAGGTCTTGTCCAATCAATGGACTGGAAGAGAGGCTAGCCAGAGGAAGGGGGGCTGATCCCAAACCTGGCAAAGCTGAGACATTTTGAGAACATCAGCAGATCTCTGGGTGCCTTCTGCCGGGCAGGTATGTATGGATCTGCTGCCCTGTGGCGGGGGCACTGGATCTCTGTCTCATGGGATTTCTCTCTCCCATGGGATATATTGTGTGTATATATTGTGTAGTTATTAGTGTGATTCATTTTGAAATGCTGTTCATCATCTTTTTATTAAATCAATTTTTATTATAACTTTCTGCATCTGGGACTTCTCTTCACACAACCGCCCAAAGATTTTTGAACTTAACAAGTTGCATTGTACAAATACATTTTATCTGACCATGTAACTTGTAGTAGATAAATTACAATTACTGCCACCACTGCTACAAGGCTAAATAATGCTACTGATTACAATTAGTAGTATTAATGTGATGTGATTATGAAAGTAATAATTGATAATAATAATAACAATAACAAAAACAGCAACAATAGTACTAGTTGTGTAGGCTACTTACAAAGTTCAGATGGAGGCGAATCAGGCATCCTTTCTCCAGCAGGTGCCGGCCTCTGCAAAAATTGCCTGAGTGCATCTGGCCAATTTAAAACAAAAATAAAAAATAAAAACAAAACAAAACACATATACATTTTAGTATATTCCTGGGGAGGAACTGTACAGAAGGGTGAACACCACCACTATCCCCAAAATGGTTACTGTGTGTGTATGCACCTGCTAGTTGTGAATTCACTAAACAGAACTTATGCCATTTATAATGAATGTAGACAGCAACTGTACTTTTCATAACTAGCATACGTTATCCAGATACTGGTCTTTTGACATGTACATCCATGTAGCTAGGTTATCAGTGAAGTTACGTTTGCTAGTAATAGCCTACGTAGCAAATTAGCAAAGTAACAGTCGCTAGCTAGCTAGCTATAGCTAGCCTAAGTGACAGCAATGAAACGTCCATTAGGTGATGCACAATACTAAATTCATTTCGTTTGACACCTTAATGGCTGAGATGAGAAGACTTACCTCTATACTTGACTTTCTTTTCCTCTTCTTCCTTTTTTCGTTTTCGTCCCTGTGCTCCAGATGGTTTAGACCGCTTCATTTTTGCAAATGTCACGTAGCTGACACACTCACCCCACGCTGGCAGTGTGCAGGAGCCCTCACGTAACTAACGTAACGTAATTTAACGCAACCGCCCCAAATTAGGAAATTATCGACAATAACCATCAATTCAATCTAAAAATCAGGTTGACAAGTAAACGTGTGGCTGAAGGGGCGCCCTAGGATGATCATGATTAATAAACATGTTTTAATGTGCTTGTTATTCTAACTATGATTAATGGGAAGTAGGTCTATGGGCGACACTAGAGGGCGCCCCCAACCCATTTGTCGCCCTAGGCAGTTGCCTAGTTCGCCTATAGCAATCGCCGGCCCTGTGTGTGTGGGTGTGTGTGTGAGGGGTTGATGGTGGTGATGGGGGGGATGAGGGCTGTCACTGTGGTGCAGAGTTGTGAGAGGTTCCTGGTGGTGTGTACTCAATTGTTTTGTTTTCATTTTCAAGAAAGAAACTAACTAACTAACATGTATATATATTTTATTTTAAGCGCTCACTTGTTTTGCGGCTTTGAAGATGACGTTCTGAAGTGACGGCATCCCAGAAGCCCTGAGAGTGGCGTTAGCTGCGGAGCGGAAGATGAACGTCTTCATGCATTAAACATTTTCCACCAGAAAATAATACATGTCTGTCACCTGATAGCATCAAGAACATTCCTATAAAAACATCTGAAGGCTGGAAAATCGTTCATCAATCAAGCAAAATTGTAAATTTGCTTAATGTTGTACTATAATGGCTGATCTGTCCAAGTAAAACCAAGGACAAAGACAAAGAATTCAATATTTGCTTCTTACCAAAAACAGCTATGTCTACGTTGATGTAAGCAACAGTTCGCTCACTGAGCTTGGTGAAGTATTGCTGGAGAAAAGACAACAAGGTCATATTTGTCACTGTACACAAGTTTATAAGCTAAACTTAAAGCAAATCTAAATCATGGAATAATGGTACATTTTGTGAAACAGTTGAACACGTAAGGAGTAAACAACTCAGTTTGCTAACATTAGCCACCATTAGCTACCGGTCATACCAGGCCAAGAAAGGTTGTGTCAGCAAAACTACTGAGTGTGTTGAATTGAGAAATGGAGTGCTTTATTCCTCGTAAAACGCATGAACGTCTCCCTTGGTGGATTACCTCTGTGTATTCTGCAGACCCAATAAGGCCAAACTCCTCCGCTCCCCAGCTTCCAAAGATAATGGACCTGCGAGGCCTCCATTTGCCTTATATTAAGAGGGATTAAAATGGTATCAAACAATATAAACAAAGCAATTAGTATTTTATTAAGCTATGCCTGCCACTAACCCTGCTTCACCATCATGCCCAGCACTCTGGTTAATTCCAGCATAACCGACGTCCCACTGCTGGGGTCGATGGCACCGTGGACCCAACTGTCCCTGTGGTTCCCATAGATCACATACCTGTCTGTGGACACACACGCACACACACACACACACACACACACACACACACACACACACACACACACACACACACACACACACACACACACACACACACAGTAATCACAATTGGCAAATAGATGCTATAAAATGGCTATTTTGGACTTGGTCAGCAGTCTGACCTGGCTCAACACTCCCTCTGATAACTCCCATCACATTGGAGGAGTTCTTCAACTCTTCGTAGTTGAAGATGTCCAGTTTCACAACACTGGAAGAATTAAAAAGTATCAAGCAACAAGAAATTGAGACAAAAGATTTTTCCACTGCAACCCTGCTGCGTCATCTTTAACAGGAGATTCTATGAAGATAACAAAATGTATTTTACTGAAAAAGTCTAGTATGTCATTGAAAAATATGTATTTGTCATCCTTAGCCTTAACAGATATGTGAAGTAAAAATCAACTGTTTGATGATGTTTCATCATTTAAAAAGGTTTATTGCATAATAATTTTCCCAGATCAACTTTAAATGCAGTTAATGCTTAAGTTGACTACCTGTTGTTGAAAGCAGATGTTGGTTTGAAGCCTGGACCGCCCAAGTTGTAGGTACAGTTGAACGCTCCCTGCCATGAAGGTAGAGCTGCTGTTCCACCTAGCTCACTGAAATGACCAATGGAAACACTAATCAGAATGAATTCATAACCAACCCATTTTGGAATGTATTAATCCCACGAGCAGATTTGTCTCATCACAAACCAGATTAGTCTGTAGGCATCCTCAAATCCGATTGGTTGAATTGGAATGGGAGGGATTCCAGTGATGTCCTTGGCTGGAATCCTGTAGGTTTCCTCTGCAAAATAATTTATTATTTTGAAAAGTTCAATATCAAAATAAAAATAATATCTATAGAATTTATAGAAAAGTTCAATATCAAAATAAAAATTATTTCTATAACAAGATTGTATCTTTGTATGTCTATTGGGAGCTGTGGTAAAAGCCCCTCTCTGTATTGGAGTCAAAGTAGGATAAACACACAATAAAAAAGAACAATAATGTTGTGTACCATTTTTACACAAGTCACTGGTTACCTTTGGCAGCCAGGTAGGGTGTGAGCATGTCTCCATAGTGAGTGTTGAAAGAACCTCTCTCTACACCAGACGGCGGCATGTACCAGGAGTGAGGATACGTCTCATTGCTGTCAGACATGAGACCATCGTTGATGTCCAGAGGGTCTGTGTAGACCAGCACACCAAGGACTCCGTAGGGAGCTGCATTGATGGCCTTAATGAGACACATATGACATTTGATTAACAACATGATTTTAATGAACGTATTTCAACTGCCATTTCCACCTGGAAGCATTGCATGGCATTTTTTTACTGATGGCCATTAAACTGTGACACCACTCTGTATGCATGCCTTAAACTTTATTTTTCAGCATTTTTGTGTTTATTGTTGACTCATCAATATGGAAGCCCATTTCTGCCAGCAAAAAAAAAAGGCTTTTTTTGTATTACTTTTTCCACCAGTAATAGAGATTAGAAGTGCGCATGCACTTCAATGACGAATGTCTGACTATCAAACGCCCCCGTGTCCGGGTTCATAATATCATCCGTAACCGGAAAAAGTAATACAAAAAAAGCCTTTTTTTTATTTTGTAATTCTTTTTTATTCTGGTGGAAAAAGTAATACAGATTTTTATTTGTAATGATTGTCTTTGAAAAAACTTGAAGACATCAGCTGGTGCAGAGAGAGAAAAACAACTTTAAAAAGCGGAAAGAAGAAAAAAAACTCGCTTTCACTGTCGGAACTTTGTCAGTGTGACATCCGGCGGAAGTTAACAACACAAAGCGCGCGTGGTGCTAGCGGCTCGCGCGTGTGGAGTGAGCTGGGAAACGGTTTTGAGAGGAAACAACAATGTCGTCAGTTGAGTATTTGAGAGAGTTTGTCAACGAGCGACTGTCTGCCGCTGCTGAGGAAAAATTCGGAGCTTTTAAAAAAACTATCGTCGAGTACCAGGAAGAGGTCGACCGTCAGAGCAGACTGCTGGACATCGTTTGGAAACCTGAAATAAAGCTACACAGGATAGGTGAGTGACATGTAATCATTTTAATTGCACTAAAGAGAGGAATTCCGTTTAATGTAACTTTACTGGTATTAATTAATACTACAGTCCCGTGGATTCATGCAGATGGTAGACAGCAGATGAGAACAGGTTGGTACAATGAGGGGAGGCAGCCAGAGAACACCTTTCACGGTACACTTGTCCAAACCTAAAATAGTTCCACTTTATGCCGTAATGGACTGAGATATATTTGAGTCCTCTATTTCGTGTTGTTGTGCGGAATACAACAAGAAATTCAGGAGGCGACGGTACAATAAAACACTTGAAAGAATTTAAGTTGGATCACACTGTATTTAATCTATTCTAGGCAGAATTATCACATCCCGTACAGTTAAACGTGCACGGTCCTAACGGAAGACACAACCTGGTTGAATCTCCCTAGAAAGGCGCTTGAACACTGTGCGCTTCCTTCTTATGGTTGGACTTTACGAGTCCCCATTGGTCAAAATCAAAGAAGCAGGCGGGACTTGCTTAACGCTGTAGCAGCCCGGTTGGAGCACTGGATATGTCCATCCACACCGGCTCACATCCATTGGTTCTTGAATCCATCAATGTGTGTGTATGTAGTGTCTCCATTCCCGCCAATTCCCTGTGCTATTGTTTCCCTTATTTGGTGTTGGTCAAGTATGTGTGACTCGCAGTCACTCATGGCTTTCCTTCAGTACTTTTCCACTTCATCACGTGACTAGGGTGTATATGTTAATGTATGACAAGTGAGTGCATATAACAACAGACTTATAAATATTTTCTACAGTGTCTACGGTTTTATTTAATTATTCACAAAATGTTTACATTATACAGCCAGAATATTCTGCTTGTTATTAATATTATATTGCAAACATAAGCAACTCTTTCCAGTGTGAGGAAAGAAGATTAAAAAAGTTAAAATATGTTATCCAATACTAATGTTGGTATTTTCCGGGTTCATCCAATGGTACCATCCTGCCCTCGTCCATTACATTACATTTCATTTAGCTGACGCTTTTATCCAAAGCGACTTGCATGCTATACATTAGACCGTAGACACAGCAACGGTGAGCAATGAGGGTTAAGTGTCTTGCCCCTGTCTGGATAGCCGGTGTGCTGAATGCCTGGTTTCATGTGAATGCACTGTTGGCATTTTCTTCTTCACCATCACAGTAGTACCTAATGCCGTTTGTTCTCTGTCCCTCCAGAGCTCCCACAGCAACATGTCTGTAAGGAGGAAGAGGAGCAGCAGCTCTGTATTCAGGAGAGGAGCTCCAGTCTGGACCAAGAGGACCCAGAGCCTCCACAGATTAAAGAGGAACAGGAGGAACTCTGCACCAGTCAGGAGGGAGAGCAGCTTGAGCTGAAGCAGGAGACTGAGACCTCCATGTTGACTCCTACTTGTGAGGAAGGGGACCACAGTGAACCAGAACCAACAGTTGACCACCAGCTCCTCTCTTACATCTCTCATGTAGCTGAGAGCCCAGATCAGAAAGGAAGTGAGCACGAAGACTCAGGATCAACCAGAAATGCAGAACCAGAACCAAAGAAAAGACATCACAAAAATAGAAGTCACTGTGACGACATGGACTTGTTGAAGATGCACAGTACTACTCCAACAGGTAAAGCACTTTTACAATGTGACACGTGTGGCAAAACCTTCATGTACTGGTATGATTTGCATAGACACCTGAGAACCCACACGGGCAAGAAGCCGTTTAGAATCAGCCGAAGCAATTGTATAGAAAAGTGAATAAAAAGTACCGTAAAATTCAGCTTTTAAGCCGCTTCCTTTTGCTCAGCTTTGACCCGTGCGGTTTAAATATCAGTGCGGCTAATTTGTGGATTTTTTTCGATTCTAAATTTAGCAACAGTTTTAGAGACAAACGGTACACAAAATGCGTGACATATTCTTAAATCCCCTCCACGAGTGACCTCACAGTAAAACAGGTTCTCACAGCAGCAGCCAAACTCCCTGCTGCTATCAGCTAGCTCGCTAGCTGGCTATTTTTCTATTGCATCAACTTGATTTGGTTTTTGTTGTTTTGATTTTAAGAGGTGACACACTAACACTAATCGTAGATGATGTTCTACATAGTGTTGTCAATAAATCAGCATAAGCAGTAATGAATAGTAATGATGCTGTGATCAGTGCCCAAAGGGGCGTGGGCAGCAAAATGTGTTCTTGTGATCTAATTTCTGTATTCTATTCGATTACTGATTTGTGTAATATACACTTTACAGTCTGTAAAGAGGAGGAGGAAGAAGTTATCTGTGAGCAGCAGCTCTGTACTCAGGAGAGGAGCTCCAGTCTGGACCAAGAGGACCCAGAGCCTCCACAGATTAAAGAGGAACAGGAGGAACTCTGCACCAGTCAGGAGGGAGAGCAGCTTGAGCTGAAGCAGGAGACTGAGACCTCCATGTTGACTCCTACTTGTGAGGAAAGGGACCACAGTGAACCAGAACCAACAGTTGACCACCAGCTCCTCTCTTACATCTCTCATGTAGCTGAGAGCCCAGATCAGAAAGGAAGTGAGCATGAAGACTCAGGACCAACCAGAAATGCAGAACCAGAACCAAAGAAAAGACATCACAAAAATAGAAGTCACTGTGACGACGTGGACTTGTTAAAGATGCACAGTACTACTCAGACAGGTAAAGCTCTTTTACAATGTGACACGTGTGGCAAAACCTTCAAATACAGGTATGATTTGCATAGACACCTGAGAACCCACACGGGCAAGAAGCCATTTTATTGCAAAATATGTGTAAAAGGTTTTGGACTTAAAAGTCACTTGATGCTCCACATGAGGACACACACAGGTGAGAAGCCATTTTCTTGCAAAATTTGTGGAAAAGATTTTCCATTTAGTAGTACCTTGATGTACCACATGAGGATACACACAGGCAAGAAGCCATTTTCTTGCAAAACGTGTGGAAAAGATTTTAGGTGTAATAGTGACTTGATGGTCCACATGAGGACACACACAGGCGAGAAGCCATTTTCTTGCAAAACATGTGGAAAAGATTTTAGGTGTAATAGTGACTTGATGGTCCACATGAGGACACACACAGGCGAGAAGCCGTTTTCTTGCAAAACATGTGGAAAAGATTTTAGGTGTAATAGTGACTTGATGGTCCACATGAGGACACACACAGGTGAGAAGCCGTTTTCTTGCAAAACATGTGGAAAAGATTTTCCATATAATTGTCACTTGATGCGCCACATGAGGACACACACAGGCGAGAAGCCATTTTCTTGCAAAACGTGTGGAAAAGATTTTAGGTCTAATAGTAACTTGATGTACCACATGAAGACACACACAGGCGAGAAGCCGTTTTCTTGCAAAACATGTGGAAAAGATTTTGGACGTAATGGTAACTTGATGATCCACATGAGGACACACACAGGTGATAAGCCGTTTTCTTGCAAAACATGTGGAAAAGATTTTAGGTGTAATAGTGACTTGATGGTCCACATGAGGACACACACAGGTGAGAAGCCGTTTTCTTGCAAAACATGTGGAAAAGATTTTCCATATAATTGTCACTTGATGCGCCACATGAGAACCCACACAGGCGAGAAGCTGTTTTCTTGCAAAACATGTGGAAAAGATTTTCCATATAATAGTAAGTTGTTGCTCCACATGAGGACACACACAGGTGAGAAGCCTTTTTCTTGCAAAACATGTGGAAAAGATTTTCCATGTAGTAGTGACTTGATGGTCCACATGAGGACACACACAGGTGAGAAGCCATTTTCTTGCAAAACATGTGGAAAAGATTTTGGACGTAATAGTCACTTGATGGTCCACATGAGGATACACACAGGTGAGAAGCCTTTTTCTTGCAAAACATGTGGAAAAGATTTTAGGTGTAATAGTGACTTGATGGTCCACATGAGGACACACACAGGTGAGAAGCCATTTTCTTGCAAAACATGTGGAAAGGATTTCCGATATAGTTGTGACTTGATGGTCCACATGAGGATACACACAGGTGAGAAGCCTTTTTCTTGCAAAACATGTGGAAAAGATTTTGGGCGTAATAATGACTTGATGGTCCACATGAGGACACACACAGGCGAGAAGCCTTTTTCTTGCAAAACATGTGGAAAAGATTTTGGACGTAATATTACTTTGTTGACTCACATAAGAAGAGTCCACACTGGGGAGAGACCATACCTCTGCAAGACCTGCGGGAAAACATACTTTGATGCGTCTCAATTGAAAAGGCATAAAAGATCACATACAGACAAGTAGCCTCGTATTTGGAGAATACATAAAAGATAATTTAGTTCTCAAGTTCAGTTCACTTCAGTAATATGAGTGTAATGTGAACACTGTTGAGGCTGATAAACCCTCTCTCTGTATTGTTGAGTCAGTAATGTTGTCTTTACAATTGGACAACTTAAGTTTTTTATGTACCTCATTTAATATTTTCATGAATTTTGTAATTGCATCAACTTGATAAAATGCAATTATTCACCTGTTGGATTAATATTTGCTTTACAAAGGTTATGCACCACTTCAGTTGTTTGTGAACTCTGATGTTTAGTCTGATAAACTCTGGAGTTTTGGGTTCAGTTACGTTGTCATCCTGTCAATTAGTCAGTTCTTTTTTGATTGCAACATTTCATTTTGTATTTTTCTATTGCATCAACTAGATATTCTTTTTTTGGTTTTGATTTTAAGAGGGGACCCCCTAACACTAATTGTAGATGTTTTACATAGTGTTGTCAATACATCAGCATAAGTAGTAATGAATAGTAGTGATGCAGTGATCAGTGCACAAAGGGGCGGGGCCACACAATACATTTTTGTGATCTAATGTTTTGGGCGTGATGGACAGTTTTGGGTTTTGGTGCTGAGTCAGCAGTGATGAGTGTGTTGTATTGGACCGTTGTGGTGAAGAAAGAGCTGAGCTGGGAACATCTCAAGGTTCTCCAGTCCGATCTGGAAAATGTTCTTTGGTAGAGGAACACCTGTAATACTTAGCCTGCTGCCCGCAACCAGAACCCAAAATAAGTGGATGGATTGCTGGATGTGACAATTTACTTGCATGATTTCACTATAAAAAATAATCTGAGGTTGTTTAATTTGCTTCTTCATTTGGAGTTACTGTTAGCTTTATATTTTGCTGACATAATCAAAATTCTGGAATTGCAGGCCTATTGTGCAGAACATTTAAGTATGAATAAAAAAACAAAAACAGTTTTCAGTTTCAGTGGATTTTTGTTTTCAGTCACATTGCTTTCCTTCACCTTTCACAATCTCAATAAAAGCCGTCATTGAAAGATTAGAGGCGTTCACTGTATTGAGGACATTTGCCAAAGCACTCAAAGCTCATTAGCAACTGCCACTTTTGGTACGGAGGTTTTGTCTCTCCAGGATGGATTGTCTCTGCCTATCTTTATAAAACACACACAAACATTAAAAGGATAAGAAGTTACTCCCTTTAGCAGCTCTTCCTGCTCCGCCATATCTGGTGATTGCGATGGTTCCTCTCAGGTCCACTGTCTCATTCAACGTCTGGTAGTCGCCTGGTTTCCCCTGGTTGGCGTACACCAGTTTTCCCTAAAACCGTCAAAAAACAACAATTGTTCAATAAAAGCAACACAAGTGATGGCGAAGTGATGCCTGGATTAAGTTCAGCTCATCACAGCTGAATGATGATTCGGCAGAGGGAAGAAAAAAGCACATATAGACAATGTTTTAAAGAAAGGCTATGATTACGCAACAATATATGTATTAGTATTACCCAAATCTTCTCACAAATCCAAATTATCATGTAACCTCCTGAAAATCCTTTTACTGAACTCTGATGACTCTTATCCCAGTTATATAATACTGACAAACAAAAGACTTTATTTTATTCCTCATGGCTGCCTCTTCTTTCATTACAAGTCTTATTATGGCCCCTTCTCCTAAAATAGTCACAGATAGTAACAACCAGTCTTTGTCATCCTAAACAGATGGGCTCCTGTTGGCTTGTCAATGCAGTTGACTTCTCAAAGTGTGTTAGCCTTGATCATTCCAGGAAATGCAGTTTAGTGGCACCTGTAAAGTCATATCTGACCTTAATTAAAAAAGGATCTACATTTGTTGCACCACAACTAGGATGTTTTACATCAGAATAAATGTCTCTTATCTTTCTTCTGTCAGAGGGAATGGGGCAATCATGTGAAGTCCCATAAACATGTCTATAGTTTTATCTTATCCATGTACTGTATCTGATTTGGTTTCCAAGACAAAGATTGTCACCTTTTTTTTGTTAAAATAAAATGGCCTCTCTAAGGTAAGATAAGTTAAGATTAATTTTTTTCCCTAACAATACTACATTGACTAAAGGGTGGACATAAAGTGGTGTCAAAGTTAATTCACAGAGGGAACTAGATTAACTTTCCTGACATCAAGTGATTTATACAGCTTTAAAGGTCAAAATGACTTTACAACAGGACCTCCAGGCAGTATTGGCACACACACACTTTTCGATGTATCCCATTAAATACATTCATTCTAGGAGATCAGTGTGCCAGCATAAAATCAATAAAACCTTAACCTCTTGAATCATTTGAAAGTTAAATATCATTTGAATATATATTATCATGATGTACATATACATGCCAGGCCGTGGGTGTATCTGTTTACCTCTGGGTGTCCAGCAGGGGAGTATGCAGCGTATGGCTGAACCACCTCAGGATCATCTTGGTCCGGAGTATAACTTTTCTCTTTTTCTCTCGCAGTGTACAGCACAGTATCAGCGGGGCTCACTGAAATAAACAACTCACGGTGAATGGTCTGCCAGTAAAGGGAAGTGAAGTGAAACTCAGCGGGACACTGGCAGAATTATAATCTCCTCAATGCTATGACACCTCAAACAAATCAAAACCCATCAACCTTTTTAGATTAGGTATCCTTTTCTTTGAAAGTTCTGAATGTAAAATTATTAAATAAATGAATATATATATATATATTTTCTGCAGGTGTAATAAAAAACATGACCCTGTTGACAGGTCATTGCATGCAGCTGAGGCTCACTGCTCATATGCTTCCCAGTCTGAAGCTTAAATGTTTTTACTTCAGTAGTTCTGACCTTCTGCTGAACACATTTTATTTCTCCATCTCAGCAGAGCATTACACACCCATTATAAACTCTGAAAATAGCTGAAAACAGCGTACATGTAAACTGTCATAATGCATCAACTTTAATAGATATAGAAAAGTTGAACGGTTCAAAGTCTTGTGACCCGTTTAAATAAAGTCTGGAGCTGAAAGCGTGCATGAGGAGTAGCATTTGTTGTGTGTGCTTAATATTTTAAAAAAAACGAAAGAGGAGGAAACTAGTAATGGTGAATGTTTTGATATTTGAATGACTCACCTACAGAGACCTTGTTGGGGTTCTTGGGGTCAGGGAAAGACAGGTAGACCTTGTACTCCTCTCTCCAGGCCTGGTCCAGACCCGATTCGGGGTCCAGCCATCTCTTGAGCATAAACTGTACCGTCTGCTCGTCTCCAGCTGTGGTGGCCATGTGGGGCACTTTGGTCAACTCCCTGTGGGGGGGGGACGAGGGTAATGAAAGGTTTGATCCTGTAATGTTTTGGTCTGAAAGCTAAAAGGACCATGAGAAATGTCAAGTGACTCCTTGGGGAAACCACCATGGGATCCAGTGGCCTGCTGTTTCTCAAGAAATCTTTAGGTACTATGCTATTAGTATTGTTTCTAGGGGAAAGCTTCATGATGCTGAATGAATCCCATGACCTCAAGAATGTCGGAGTCTTCTGTTTTTTTAAGACTGAGTTTCAACGTGAAAACTAAATGCAAAACTCTTTTCATCAACCACCTCTTTTTGTTACACTTAACACTTGTTTAAAATTTATATTTTCTTTTTCCTCTTTAAAAAAAACGTGAACTTTCACCAACTCACCGGAGGTTTTCCTGAATCTGGATGTTATCCACCTCAGACAAAAACTTCTCAATGAGGCTCTCGTCCACGTCCTTCGCCACATCATTCACCCAGGACGGTGCGGAGCCGTTGCTCTGAGTGATACCATAGTGGCCGATTAGGATGCCCGCGGTCAGTACCGCGGCGCCACACAGAATCCCAATCAACACTTGCTTTATCATTCTCTCCCCCCCTGGAATTAGTTCTCTAAAGAAAATAGCTGTCCGTCTCTTTGACCCTAAATCTTGTGCCAGACAGTGAGCGTCCTCCAAAGTTCAGGGATGTTGTGGTGTTGCTTATGAATCCAGGCTTATGTAAGAGAAAATCCTCACATCTGACCCCCAAAATGATCACTGCAACACCAGAGCAACTGCTGAAGTGACTTCCCATAAGAAAGATTGTAAAGGTTACTCATTGATGTTTGCATGTGGGGTGGACTTTATCCCTTTGTGGATGTGTATTCTGTGAGTGTGCAATAAATATTACAATTATATGTGATATTAATTTATTGGTGTTTGAAACTTTAAATCCTCACCAGTTTCTTCAATGAGATTATGATTTGAAAAGTGATTGTACAGGATGAACAACTTGACATGTTTTAACTGAGCTAAATGGTTAATATTTCACTCAATTCATTGCTAAACACCAGATATGGCCAATTTAGCTGCTCTCCACTATATATGTATCCACTTAAATATAGCAAAGTCACTTTACACAATCAATAAAAACATAAAGTTCAAACAATATTTGATGTACAATACAATTATGTCAGTACTTAAATAAAGATGCCTCACAACTTTACAAAGCGGAAAGAAAAAATAACTCGCTTTCACTGTCGGAACTTTGTCAGTGTGACATCCGGCGGAAGTAAACAACACAAAGCGCGCGTAGCGTTAACGTCTCGCGCGTGTGGAGTGAGCTGGGAAACGGTTTTGAGAGGAAACAACAATGTCGTCAGTTGAGTATTTGAGAGAGTTTGTCAACGAGCGATATATATATAATATATTTTCTACAGTGTCTACGGTTTTATTTAATTATTCACAAAATGTTTACATTATACAGCCAGAATATTCTGCTTGTTATTAATATTATATTGCAAACATAAGCAACTCTTTCCAGTGTGAGGAAAGAAGATTAAAAAAGTTAAAATATGTTATCCAATACTAATGTTGGTATTTTCCGGGTTCATCCAATGGTACCATCCTGCCCTCGTCCATTACATTACATTTCATTTAGCTGACGCTTTTATCCAAAGCGACTTACATGCTATACATTAGACCGTAGACACAGCAACGGTGAGCAATGAGGGTTAAGTGTCTTGCCCCTGTCTGGATAGCCAGTGTGCTGAATGCCTGGTTTCATGTGAATGCACTGTTGGCTTTTTCTTCGTCACCATCACAGTAGTACCTAATGCCGTTTGTTCTCTGTCCCTCCAGAGCTCCCACAGCAACATGTCTGTAAGGAGGAAGAGGAGCAGCAGCTCTGTATTCAGGAGAGGAGCTCCAGTCTGGACCAAGAGGACCCAGAGCCTCCACAGATTAAAGAGGAACAGGAGGAACTCTGCACCAGTCAGGAGGGAGAGCAGCTTGAGCTGAAGCAGGAGACTGAGACCTCCATGTTGACTCCTACTTGTGAGGAAAGGGACCACAGTGAACCAGAACCAACAGTTGACCACCAGCTCCTCTCTTACATCTCTCATGTAGCTGAGAGCCCAGATCAGAAAGGAAGTGAGCACGAAGACTCAGGATCAACCAGAAATGCAGAACCAGAACCAAAGAAAAGACGTCACAAAAATAGAAGTCACTGTGACGACATGGACTTGTTAAAGATGCACAGTACTACTCAGACAGGTAAAGCTCTTTTACAATGTGACACGTGTGGCAAAACATTCAAGTTCAGGTCGGGATTGCATACACACCTGAGAACCCACACGGGCGAGAAGCCATTTTCTTGCAAAATATGTGTAAAAGATTTTCGACGTAATAGTCACTTGATGGTCCACATGAGGACACACACAGGTGAGAAGACATTTTCTTGCAAAACATGTGGAAAGGATTTCCGATATACAAGTGAGTTGATGTACCACATGAGGACACACACGGGTGAGAAGCCATTTTCTTGCAAAACATGTAGAAAAGATTTTGGACATCATAGTACTTTGTTGACTCGCATAAGAAGAGCCCACACTGGGGAGAAACCGTACCTCTGCAAGACCTGCGGGAAAACATACTTTGATGCGTCTCAATTGAAAAGGCATATAAGATTGCATACAGACAAGTAGCCTCGTATTTGCAAAATACATAAAAGATAATTCAGTTTTCGAGTTCAGTTCACTTCAGTAATATGAGTGTAATGTGAACACTGTTGAGGCTGATAAACCCTCTCTCTGTATTGTTGAGTCAGTAATGTTGTCTTTACAATTAGACAACTTCTGTTTTTTATGTACCTCATTTAATATTTTCATGAATTTTGTAATTGCTTCAACTTGATAAAATGCAATTATTCACCTGTTGGATTAATATTTGCTTTACAAAGGTTATGCACCACCTCAGTTGTTTGTGAACTCTGATGTTTAGTCTGATAAACTCTGGAGTTTTGGGTTCAGTTACGTTGTCATCCTGCCAATTAGAGTCAGTTCTTTTTTGATTGCAACATTTCATTTTGTATTTTTCTATTGCATCAACTAGATATTCTTTTTTTGGTTTTGATTTTAAGAGGGGACCCCCTAACACTAATTGTAGATGATGTTGTTTTACATAGTGTTGCCAATACATCAGCATAAGTAGTAATGAATAGTAGTGATGCAGTGATCAGTGCACAAAGGGGCGGGGCCACACAATACATTTTTGTGATCTAATGTTTGGGGCGTGATGGACAGTTTTGGGTTTTGGTGCTGAGTCAGCAGTGATGAGTGTGTTGTATTGGACCGTTGTGGTGAAGAAGGAGCTGAGCTGGGAACATCTCAAGGTTCTCCAGTCCGAGCTGGAAAATGTTCTTTGGTAGAGGAACACCTGTAATACTTAGCCTGCTGCCCGCAACCAGAACCCGAAATAAGTGGATTGAAGTGGATGGATTGCCGGATGTGTATTTTATTAAAAAGTTAGACAATTTACTTGCATGATTTCACTATAAAAAATAATCTGAGGTTGTTTAATTTGCTTCTTCATTTGGAGTTACTGTTCGCTTTATAAAATACATTTATTTTGTATTTTGCTGACATAATAAAAATTCTGGAATTGCAGGCCTATTGTGCAGCACATTTAACTATGAATAAAAAAACAAAAACAGTTTTCAATTTCAGTGGATTTTTGTTTTCAGTCACATTGCTTTCCTTCACCTTTCACAATCTCAATAAAAGCCGTCATTGAAAGATTAGAGGCGTTCACTGTATTGAGGACATGTGCCAAAGCACTCAAAGCTCATTAGCAACTGCCACTTTTGGTACGGAGGTTTTGTCTCTCCAGGATGGATTGTCTCTGCCTATCTTTATAAAACACACACAAACATTAAAAGGATAAGAAGCCACTCACTTTAGCCGTCCTTCTCTTTGACCCTAAATCTTGTGCCAGACACTGAGCGTTCTCCAAAGTTCAGGGATGTTGTGGTGTTGCTTATGAATCCAGGCTTATGTAAGAGGAAATCCTCACATCTGACTCCCAAAATGATCACTGCAACACCAGAGCAACTGCTGACGTGATTGTAAAGGTTACTATTGATGTTTGCATGTGGGATGGACTTTATCCCTTTGTGGATGTGTGTGTAAGTATTCTGTGAGTGTGCAATAAATATTACAATTATGTGATATTAATTTTTTTGTGTTCTCACCAGTTTCTTCAATGAGATTATGATTTGAAAAGTGATCGTACAGGATGAACAACTTGACATGTTTTAACTGAGCTAAATGGTTAATATTTCACTCAATTCATTGCTAAACACCAGATATGGCCAATTTAGCTGCTTCACTATATATGTATCCACTTAAAGTCACTTTACACAATCAATAAAAACATAAAGTTAAAACAATATTTGATGTACAATACAATTATATCAGTACTTAAATAAAGATGCCTCACAACAACTTGTTTAAACTCATAACTACGCTGCCTTATGTGGCTATAAATAATGAATTAAGATTATTGAGTTGCTTAAGTTCTCCATGGGTCTTGTGAGTCTAAAGACATAATAGTACATCTGTTTTAATAGCGTAGGAGAGAACATTACAATACTCTTTGTATGGGTGGTATATGACTTACACTTTCTAGATCGCTATACAACTTATGTATGAAGTTAAATGGTCAAACATCAAGAAAATGTATTTAATTCACTAGAGCATTATATTAAATAAATGCCTTGTTTTGTTTTGTTTTTCAAAAATGCTTTTTCACTAACTAATATACACATTTTGCAACGGGTTGTAATTATCCATAATTATAATATAATACACAACTTTAACATTACGGAAGAGAGGAAACAATACAAAGTCCACACAGAGGCCTTTCTGAGTACATCTAGGCTAAGCACGCCCAGGAGGTGGTTACCGGGATAGTAATGTAACCGGGTGGAACTGATGAAGAGTGATTGAGTCCCGCCGGACGGGTTATAAGGGGGCACCCGCTGGGAAGTCAGGGTTTTCCTGTGTCTCCGCCGCCGTAAGCCGGAGTGCCGAGCTTGCGTTCGGTGGCTGGCCTCACGTGTGACTGTAGCGGTCCGCGTGCTTTCTTCCAGCGGGCCGAGGTGTAGCGGGACTGTGTCGCAGTGTGCGTGGGGAAACAGCTGCTCTCAGGTAACTATGGAGGGGTTAATGGGTCGTCAGTCGGCCGTTGGGTGCTGGGAGTATGGTGCATATGAACGAGGTTATGTTTATTTCAGAGGTTCCTGAACAGTGCTTCCAATCGTAGCCGGGGCGGGAAATCCACGTGAGGTTGCTGGACAGCCGGTGGGTTATGGGGGCTGCTAGGGGGATGGGTCTTCTTCTTGGTTTGGCAGTTATGGGTTCTTAATTATGTTTTTATTTTACTTATGTTTTACAGTTAAGTGAACCGCTGCCTTGGTCTTTTGTTTTTGTTTTGTTTCTTTGATTTCGCGTGTGCTGCCTGCCAAGCCAGCTGTCACTGTCAACACCACTTGTTGCTCCGAATAAATGCAAATGGTTGCACCAGCACTCTGACCCTCTGGAGTGTGTTTACCTTTACGGTATCTGAACCGGGGTTCGGTAGCATGTGGGCCGCTTAACTTTTACCATTCATTCTCTATGGTAGTTCTTATCGTTACAAGTGTCATACACTCTTTGGCCACAAGTGAGATTTTGAGGGCGCTGTTTCCCCCCTTGGATAAAGGGGAAAGAGACCCCGTTTCCCTCTGTGACAGACGTCACGGCTTTACCATCAGACAAACAGTCACAGGTAAGTATGGCTCATTCTTTCTAGTATTAATGAACGGTTCTCAGTTGTATATGTGGGTCAACTGTTTCTGTACTTTAGTGTTGTTTACCATTGGTTGTAACTCTTTGTGTTGCTAGCAATGTCACGTTAGTACATTAAACTTCACGTATGTAACGGGACTTGTGCACGTATATTGTTTGTGTGTAACGCTCTGTCAGCTTTAACCGTAAGTCATGTGCTCGTCTCTATGAATCATATTCTTTTGAATGGGTAAATACTACAGTATGAGTCTCTTTCATTGCCCACATTAAGGTGTGTGTGTGTGTCCTAGTCATTACAATGCTGATCAACATTAGTGAGGGGTTCTGTAAATAAAATGTGTTTTGCTGTGCACAGGAGATGATGAAGAAGACCATCAACTTCTACCCAGGAAGGAAGGCGGTGTCGTTCAGAGCGGGTCGTCTGCAGCAGGACCCCTCTGATGAGGCCATTAAAATTGTGTTGCATTTTCAATTCTGTTGGTAGTTTCATAGTTCATAGTTCCATAGTCTTGCTCCTCCAGGAGGATTCACTGAGTGGAGCGGAGTTGCAGTGGAGAAGATTGTAACCGAGATCCTGGAGCAGCAGAAGAAGAACCGTTTAGCCTGCCGTCAGCCAAAGTCACGTAGATTCATGCTGCACAACATCAGGAGAATACGTCCACTTCTCACCCAGAAGGCAGCACAGGTTCTGGTCCAGGCTCTGGTCATCTCGCATCTAGACTATTGTAACTCCCTCCTGGCGGGTCTACCTGCTGGTGCCATCCGACCTTTGCAGCTCATCCCGAATGCAGCAGCTCGACTGGTCTTTAACCTCCCGAAATTCACCCACACTACTCCGCTCCTCCGCGCCCTTCACTGGTTACCGGTGGCCGCCCGCATCCGCTTCAAAACATTGGTACTGGCGTACCGTGCTACGAACAGATCTGGTCCAGTCTACATCCAGGAGGTAAAACCTTACACCCCATCTCGTGCGCTCCGCTCGGCTTCTGCCAATCGCCTTGTAGCTCCGTCGCTGCGAGCTAAACACTCAACAAAGTCTCGACTGTTCTCTGTCCTGGCTCCTCGATGGTGGAATGAGCTCCCCATTGACATCAGAACAGCAGAAAGTCTCTACATCTTCCGTCACAAACTAAAAACACATCTTTTCCGACTATACCTTGAATAAAGGAAGTAGCACTATAGTAGCACTGAAATGGCTCTTACTGATAGCACTTTGTAGTTGAACTTTTGGACGAAATTGTACCTTCTTGATTCTTGTTCTTATTCTTGTATGTAACCGTAGAATGCACTTATTGTAAGTCGCTTTGGATAAAAGCGTCAGCTAAATGAAATGTAATGTCACGTTATCTCGCTGACGGTTCCTTTCTTCTTTCAGACAGAAACTGAAGTATTTCTACTGCTCCAAAAGGTCTTGATAGGGACAGAGGGATCGGAGAGAAGTGACCATCATTAACCCACATGTTTGCACAAAACAGGCTCCAGAGTCGATTATGTGTTATTTTAACCAACTTTATTTCAAAGAAAGGGCAATTTGATAGTGTAACCCTCTGGGAAAACCAGTTGTTACCAAAACATTTATTCATAGTATTATATTTCCGCCTTACTGAGAATTCCTTTTATTTATTCTGTATTTAATTTATTATTATTAAGCAATTTCCTTTTTGCTCAGGAAGTGTTCTACCTGTCAAAAAAAAACTTGACAAGTGGGCCTATTGGTTCAAGGTGAAATAACTACATGCTTTTGGTGTAAAACGGTCTAAGTCCAGCCTCATTTGCGTTAGAGAGATGCAGTCGAGTGTGAAGACCGACGGAGCCTGATGAGAAGTTAGAATTACGGAGCGATATTACTGCTACTGGGACTTGATATAATACTGAACAAAGAGAAGTTAGAGTATGTTTGAGCCCATACGAAGTTTATCAACTACTGAGGGGACCTGGAGAGCAGCTTAGAGCACCGTTTATTCTTTTCTTTCCCGGCTGGGTTTTCTGGATACCCTTGAACTTTGAGTTGGATTGGAATCTCTCCCTGACGAGGGAGATGACGAGCCACCCGTGTTGAGCACCTGGATTGAGGAGCGCTTCCAACGTTCATCTACCTTGCTGTCAGTGTGGTAGGACTGTGGGGAAGGACCTCAAAGGACAGTTGAATCTAGCAGAACATCCTATTTTTTGAGGATTACTTTTATTTTCTGGGTGCACCCATTTCAAAGGACATTTCTAATTTTACTAAACTGAATGCCGGCAATGTTGTAAATAATTTATGTGTTAATACAATTGTTTTCATTTAAACTTAACTCTGTCTGGTTGCTCATTGTGGTGTCTGATTTCTGGTAATTACTCTCTACGAATCTGGGTTATACTGGTCCAGTGTGCACCTACCCTCCATGTGGGTTACACTTGCTTCCTGTTTCAAGACACAAACAACAAGCGACGTTTCAACCCGAGTGGACTCTTTCCCTCAAAAGACACAACGTCAATTCCGGTGTGTTTTGACCAGAGACTGTATACAAGGTTTGACATGGATTTTCTGAATTAAACAATACGGCATTCACGAGGACAGCTACGTGTTCTCTCGCTATTCTCAACATCTGCTGTAACGACGACAACAGTAGACGCTTTCGGCCGAAAGTCGCCAGTTAACAGGGCCGCCTGTTAATCCGTAACACCGGTACTCCACTTATGTGTGGTCGATTGCTGATTTGTGCACTATATATTTTACAGTCTGTAAGGAGTGTTGAGAAATATCAAATGCTCTATGATGTTTTATATTCATTTGCTTTGTATGGTTTTTATATTCATTTACTTATGCAAGACCTCATACACAAGCAGAACTATGTCTGTTGGGCAGGGAGCCCACCAGAGAAAAAACCTTCATAGAGGCAAATAAGGAGATGAACAAACACATCTGAAATTCCTCTTATGTTGAGCAATTCCTCTTGTTATGTTGAAATGGAATTTGGCAAAGTTCAAGGAATAAGAACCATCTTGCTGAATAACAGGATGTGCGTAGGGGAAGAACTATGCTTCCCCTAGAGTAAACAAAGAGCGGCGGTCACGTTGACATGTATCAAGGAAACGATCAACATGCAATGTGGGCGTATGTTGGTGTGTAACTTCTCTGTGTAAGAAATCTAATAAAAGACGAAGCCACGACAGGGAAGAGTAGATTTCGTTGGTGAGGCTTTGACTGCGTAGTCATTGTAAGGAACGATATCTCCTTCAGCTGAAGCTTGGTAACTTGTATACTTGGTCTTGTGTCTTATTGTCCATTACAGAGAACCTGAAGAAGTCCGTACGTGGGTGTGCACGTAAGAAGCGCATCAATTGGGGGCTCGTCCGGGATTTCTCTAAAGACGGCTTCTTCACGAATTGGTGGTCTCTTGGTCCAAAGGTGAAAAGACTCGTTGAACATCTGACGTCATAAAAAAGGGTAAGCAGACCATTCTTCTGCATTGAATACAGCTAAATTTAAGGGTGTTCAACGTCTTAGTAACCCGCAGACTGCTAAAATAAATGTATTTTCATTTCTGAGTGGACAATAAGAATTATTGTTATCACTAAAGAGGTCTGGGACCTCAGCGGTCCCACCGTGTAAAGTCTGAGTTTGGCAACTCCGCCTATTTCCTGACGAGGGATAAGGTTTTGCTGGGTCGTAAAAACCCAAAGAAGTAGGGCACCTTTAAACCCTAATCCCCCTAACCCTAATCCCCTAAACCCTAAATCCCCCTAACCCTAACCTGACAGTCTGGGGCCGGTAATAATCACAGGTTGAAGTCCTAGTTACAGGCTTGAGTCCTGGTAACCTCTTTTTTATAATCACAGGTTGAAGTCCTAGTTACAGGCTTGAGTCCTGGTAACCTCTTTTTTATAATCACAGGTTGAAGTCCTAGTTACAGGCTTGAGTCCTAGTAAAAAAAAAAAAGAAAAAAGCATGAATGAGATGTGTATGATTGCTGAATGACAACAATTGAAGCAGCAGTACTGCCCAAAACCTCACGGTGTCAACAAAAAGCAGTGGTCTGTTGTAGTAGATTGTGGCCATTCAGATAATAAAGCTCTGCTGATAACCATAAAAGTGTTCTTGGCAATCTGATAACCTTCTTGGAAAGTTGTGGCAGTTTAATAAAGTCCCTTAAACTAGTTTTGCAATTTAATAAAATCCCTGGCAGTTTGATAAAATTAAAAGTTGTATAATGGACGGGGAATTTGATAGGGAAATAGATGATGGAGGCTGGGGAGTTAAGGGTGGCTGTGGGCCGTATAAACCAGTAGAAAAACAGTTGCAAATAATGGAACATGCCGTAGCCAGAGTACACGGTAAAGGGAAAAAATCTGAGGAAGTGATGGCGCGCATGCGTGAGGAGGTAGAGAGGATCCTAACAGACCAAGCTGAGACCACGCAGTGCCAAGAGCCTCTGTCCAAAATCTTTTGGACACAGGAAAGCAAAGATAGAAGAAGAAGAAAAGGCAGAGCAAGCAAGAGAAAAGGGAAAGCTTTTTCAGAAAGGAAAGGCAAAGAAACAAAGGGACAAAGCAAGTCAGGAGAAGCAAAAATGGGCTCAGTGGGCCATAATGTGGCAGGGAGTCAAACATCTAATGTCAAACACAGCACAGGGACAGGGGGAAAAACTGCCACCGCCATATGCTCCCAGTAGCTTTTTGCAATCTCCCAGGAGCACAACAGCAGTGGTACAGGACAGCCGTCTTAAGCGGGGTTCCTGAAAAAGTGCGTGTGGCGATAGAAGAAAATCCAGACATGGCCGCAGCTGATTCCACTAAATGGGAACGACACATAATTTTTCATATGACACGTGCACAAGATACCATAGACACTGAAGAAGCAGACCTTAAAGAGCTCCAGGCTCAACTGCTCAAGTTACAATTAGCTGAGGTCAAACAAAAGGTCAATGAGGGAAAGAAAGACAAAGATAAAAAGGGAAAGCATGTCATGGCTATGACTGCCAACTCCCCACAAGGGGACGCTGATCTTTTCCCAACTCCTGATTGGGTCCCACCAAGCCCAATGCAGCCACCTGTTCAGTACTACCAAGCGCCACCTCAGCAATGGCAGCCACGAAACAATTATAATGGGTTAAGGGGCAGAGGGAGACAAGGGAGGGGGCTGGGAGGTCCGCCCCGGGGAGGAGCTTCGGGTGCCTGTTTTACCTGTGGTCAGATGGGACACTGGGCTAGGGATTGTCCGCAGAACGGGGGTCGGCAGCAAGGGGGCAGGGGACACCAGCAGGGAGGGCAACAATCACAAGGCCCCCCTCAAGGTCAGCAGGGCCCACCACCGTTCCAAATGGCTGGATGGCCTTGGCCTGGTGATGCCAATTACCAGCCACAATGACACTCCCCAACAGAACAGCAGGACACAGGGACAACGGCAGATCCCATGGTGTCCATGGTAGTGGAAGGAGTCCAACAAGCTTTTCTAGTGGACACAGGGGCCACATGTTCCACAATTAGACATTGTCCTCCACAAAAGACTACACCTAAAAATATCACAGTGATGGGCTTCTCTGGGGAGAAACAAAGACTGCCAATAACCGAACCACTGCACACTGCTATCGGGAAGCAACGCGTACGTCACCCTTTCGTCGTATCGCCAACGGTCCCCATGAATCTTATGGGGAGGGACCTCCTCATCAAGCTGGGAGTGTCTATATTGTGCAATGCAGATGGACTTGTTTTGACTTTTCCAGACGGTTACCAGATAACATGTACCGAGGAATACCGAGGTCACGGACAATATGTTCTCTCCCCCGCTTCTGACAACCCCCATGCCGACATATACTGGGCCATGTTGTCTCCAGAAAACCCGGGTACTCAGGGCATCCTTAAGCAATTCTTCCTCTGGAAGCCCTGGATTTCCCAAATGGCACCCTATGTTCCAACCCCCGATCCCCCTCATGTGACCCTTAAATATGATATTGAATCTGACCTCTTTTATCAGGATGCCTTTCAGGCAATAGAAGACACCAAGTGGGAAATTACCACACAGAATATCTATGTAGGACCAGAGGGCGTAGCCGCCGCGGTCCAACTGACTCCTGAGCAGTTACCATGGTTTGTTATGCAGGACGAATCAGCACCACATGTTTCCTTAGCTTTGCACCCAGGTCACGACGCAAAAACTTTAGGTCCAATGGTAAAGACGGCATTAGCAGCCACTGACTGGACATCAACACCCGCCCCACAGATCCAGTACTCCCCACAGACTAAGACCTTTTGTATTTCCTGTACATGCTATGACATAGCTACACCACAACATGAACTCATTACCAGACACCATGGTAGGGAAAGAACTGATCACCAAGATGCTACACAAATACTAGACAAACTTCCTGGACCATTGTGGTCCCAAAATCCCACGGACGTGGGTAAAGTAACGTGTGCTCCAATGACCTTCCGACTAAAAAACTCTCCTCCGATTTGGATTCCACAGTACTCCTGTTCTAGTGAAAAACAGCTCGGAATAGCTGACACAGTAAAAGGCCTTTTGGAGGCCGGGGTTTTAGAGCCGTCTTGTTCCCAGTGGAACACGCCCATCCTTCCGGTGTTAAAGCAGGAAACAGGCAAATACTGGATGGTCCATGACCTCCGTGCCATAAATGAGCTAATAGTGGATACTACGCTCACAGTTCCAAACCCACATGTAGCCCTGGCAGATATCGGTCCTCAGCATCATTGGTTCACAGTGCTTGACCTGTCCAATGCATTCTTTTGCATTCCGTTAGCCTCTCACTTGCGCGACGTATTCTCTTTCACCTATATGGGGCGCCAACTTCGTTACACACGATTACCTCAGGGTTTTAATCTCTCGCCAGGCCTTTTTAACACAGTGTTGAAACAATCCCTGAGTGGGTGTGATCTACCCCCAGACACAGTACTGGTTCAGTACGTTGATGACCTTCTGATTGCGGCACCCACGGCTGTGGATTGCCTGAAAGCAACTCAGGATGTGTTAGTCACTCTGGCCAAAGAAGGCTATAAGGTCAGCAGAAAAAAGATCCAGGTCTGCAGACGGGAAGTGACCTTTTTGGGGAGGGTACTCTCAGCAAATGGGGTGGGAATCTCGCCAGCGCATAGATCCTCCATTTTGTCACATCCTAAACCCACCACAGTTAAAGACATGTTGTCCTTCCTGGGCCTAACGGGGTACAGTAAGACGTATGTTCCAGGGTATGTTGACCTAACCGACCCTTTAAGGGCCATGGTCCGAGAGAAAGGCATGCGCAATCTGTCCTCGCCGTTAGATTGGACGGAACAAGCAGATGAGGCATTTGTCACAATGAAACAATCGCTGGCAGCGGCAGCGAATCTAGCATGCCCCGACTATTCCCTGCCCTTCCATTTGGATGTTTCTGAAACAAAATGCGCAACAAATGGAGTTTTGTTTCAGAAAAAGGGGGGTAGAGTGGTATTGGTCTACATGAGTATTCCACTTGAACAGATTGAAAAACGCCAACCGGCCTGCACGCAACACGCGGCAGGGGTAGCTAAATGCATTGAAAAATCCTCCCACATAGTTATGGGACACCCTTTGATAGTTCTGACGTCATATAGCATCGTGTCCTTCGTTAACTCAGCAATGTTCTCCCTCACCCCCACCAGACAGAGAAGGATCAGTAAGATACTGCAAGCACCCAATTTGTCCTTCACACACGAGGGCATAAACATGGCCGATCAGATGGGGGAGGGGGAACCACATGAGTGCGAGGACAGAACCAGGAAGGTAGAAAAAGTCAGACCAGATCTCTCAGCACAGCCACTAGGGGCAGGAAGGGTGTTGTACACAGATGGTTGTTGTTTCCGTCATGAGACAGACGGACTGGGGGCTGCCTACGCAGTAGTAGAAGACACAGGAGACAGGGTAGTGACCATTGCAGCTGAAAGGATGCTGGGAGCACAGTCAGCACAAAGAGCAGAGGTGGTAGCACTTATCAGGGCCCTAGCGTTAGGGAAGGGACAGGAAGTAACCATTTACTCAGACTCAGCGTATGCAACGGGAGCAGCGCTCCTTGAGTTACCACAGTGGTTAAAAGCAGGGTTCCTCACAGCAGGGGGAAAACCAGTCAAACACGAAGAAGAAATGAAGAGGTTGGCACAAGCCATTCTCCTACCTGCTAAGGTAGCCATAGTCAAGTGTAAGGGCCACAGCAACACACAAGATACAGTAGGGAGAGGGAATGATGCAGCAGATTGTGCAGCCAAAGCCGCAGCGGGCTACCAACCCCACCAGCTGTTACTGACCACCGACTTAGAGAACAGAGCAGAAATAGACAAGGAGACCATTGTTAAAATGCAAGCCATGGCTAGGTAGAGGAGCTACCCAAAGTGAAGGGCTGTGGAGGGGACCGGATGGAAGGCCCATCCTACCTCCAGGGGTAAGAGACACAGCGCTTGAAGAAGCTCATGGGGTGGGACATGTGGGAGTAAGTCAAATGATGAAAAACTTACAACACTGGTGGCATCCCTTTATGAAACCCATGGTTGAGCAGGTTACAAAAACATGCCCTGAATGCCGTGCTTTCAACCCAAAGTCGGCAGTGAGACCAGAAGGTGGTCACTATCCTCTTCTAACAGTGGCAGGGAAAGAAATTGTAATCGATTACACCGACATGATACACCCAGTGCAGGGCTGCAAATACCTGTTGGTATGTGTAGATTCATACACGGGATGGCCAGAGGCTGTTCCAGCAAGAAAAGAAGACGCGGCAACAGTGATAAAATTCCTGGTTGATCGATACATTCCCCAACATGGGTTTCCAGAGAAAGTGAAATCAGACAATGGGTCACACTTTAAAAACAAGGATCTGATGAGGGTCGAAGCAATGCTGGGGTTGAAACACAAATTTGGCTCGGTTTATCATCCCCAGTCCCAAGGTAAAGTGGAGAGAATGAACCTAAACTTGAAAAACAAAATAGCAAAAATCTGCAGTAAATCAGGAATGAACTGGGTACAAGCCCTGCCACTGGCTCTCATGTCTATAAGAATGTCAGTAAATACCAGAACGGGTTTCTCGCCACATGAGATGCAAACGGGGAGATGTTTCCCTGGGCCCCACTCACAATTGCCACTCTCTGACATATCCGATGAACTCTCACACAAAGTTTTTTTCCGCCAGCTACAAGGCACAGTCTCTTTGTTCTCAAGACAGGTTGCAGCTGTTCACCAAGCGGAGGAGCCAAAACCAGCTCCAGAGTCCGAGTGGGTGCTACTGAGGGTCATCAAAAGAAAGTGGTCGGAGCCACGGTGGTTGGGTCCATTCAAGGTAACAGCCCGAACCACGCACGCTGTCCAGCTCCAAGGCAAGGGAACGCAGTGGTACCACTGGACCCAGTGCACGCCGACTCAGGAACCAGGACGTCCCAACACAAGAAGTAGTCAGGGATCTGGCTACCAACACGGAGGGCATCCATCTGACACTAGGGCAAAAGAGGCAGAATAATCCTCTCCAGTGTCCAACAGAGTACAGGGTAGTCTACCCCTGGTACTTGAAGAAAGGAGACCTGCAGAAGAATCGACGCCGACGTAACGTATATTGTTGAATGTATATCATGCTGTATTGCCAGAGTTGTAACTAGAACCCATAAAGGAAAGTTAAAACCTTATTTACAGAGTCCTACTGCTGTAGTAATCTTGTGAAAAAGGAACTAGTTAAAGAAAATTTGCTTGCTCAAAATAATACCCGTGTGGACATATGTGTGTAAAAGTAATTGTAACGACTGTAACTGTATTAAGTGTGGGCATTGTGACTCTAATCCTCTGGTGGTATTGTAAGCTTCCTCGACAGGGATGTTCTCAGGGGGCTTGACCTAATTCCAGTAACAGTCTTTTCTGGTCCGCCCCCAGGTTCAGTAGATGAGCAGATTTATAGCGCCACCGGGGTGTCAGGGCAAATTAATAACTGGATGTTAATGGCCGAAAGGGCGGCAAATCTTACCAATAGTTCCTGCATTGTATGCTTGGGCCCCAGACCATTGCTACGTATCGTCCCGGCTGCAGTTCCGCTCCACTGTCTCCTCGAATTGGTGACATGTGAAAATGTGTCTCCTGACTGTGCAGCCTCAGACCAAGCATACCCTCTAACACCCACTACCTCGGCGCCCCCGTTGTTCTCCATCCAGGTAGCGGTCAATAATTTCATTTGCGTACGGCAGAATGGCTCAAAACCAATAGCTCAGCATAATATTTCCAGTTGCATTACTGTGCTGACGGCGTCCAACACCAGTTCTTTTGCATCCCGGTCTGATCTCTGGTGGTGGTGTGGGAGTATGAAATTATATAACGTACTTCCGAAGGGAAGGCAGTGCGCCGTGGTGTCTCTAATTATTCCAGCATCCCTCTTTACCGTACACGATGATTACTGGCCAGACCCCAGCTCGGCATTACAGGACTTTTTACCGGAAGTACATGCGGGGACTGAAGTAGCCCCTTCCAGGCGCAAAAGATCCTCTACTCAATATGAGTGGTTGGGAAAAGGTGACCCCACTTATGTTGATGGCATAGGAGTCCCCAGAGGCGTACCAGATGAGTATAAACTCACGGATCAAATAGCAGGTGGTTTTGAGTCCTCCATATGCCCATGGTGTACTATAAACAAAAACGTAGACCGCATAAATTATGTCCACTACAATGTGCAGAAATTGGGAAATTGGACTCAGGAAGGGTTTGAATCGGTGCACGAGCAGCTCCGGGCCTCCTCTCTTATGGCTTTCCAGAATAGGATGGCTTTGGACATGCTGTTGGCCGAAAAAGGGGGAGTCTGTGCCCTATTTGGAAACCAGTGTTGTACCTTCATTCCCAACAACACCGCTCCTGACGGTAGATTGACCAAGGCCATAGATGGACTTCGAACCCTGAATGAAAAGATGAAAGAACATTCTGGAGTTAATACCACCATGTGGGACAGCTGGATGAATACATTCGGGAAATATAAGTCACTAGTCTCATCCATTCTGCTGTCCATAGCAGTCTTTGCTGCCCTCCTCACCTTGTGTGGGTGCTGTTGCATTCCATGTCTTAGGGGGCTGTCTGAAAAAATAATAACAAGAGCAGTGGGGGGTACGGAAGTTCGTAACGCCATGATGCCATTGCTGGCTGAGGGGGAAGCTGGGGACCTGGGAAAAAAGGTACTGGAATTGGAGTTACAATGCTGAAGTAAAATCTCATGATGGGTGGACTCTTGTTAGAGTCCAAAAGGGGGAGTGTGAATTTTCTTAAAATTACAACAACATTGCTATTAAAAGTGTAAACATGCTATGTATACCAAAAGGCTAAAAAATAACCATGCTTCTGTCTCCTATCATAGTGTGAACTCTTCGTAGAGTTCAAAAGGGGGACTGTTGAGAAATATCAAATGCTCTATGATAATGTTTTATATTCATTTGCTTTGTGTGGTTTTTATATTCATTTACGTATGCAAGACCTCTTACACAAGCAGAACTATGTCTGTTGGGCAGGGAGCCCACCAGAGAAAAAACCTTCATAGAGGCAAATAAGGAGATGAACAAACACATCTGAAATTCCTCTTATGTTGAGCAATTCCTCTTGTTATGTTGAAATGGAATTTGGCAAAATTCAAGGAATAAGAACCATCTTGCTGAATAACAGGATGTGCGTAGGGGAAGATCTTGCTGAATAACAGGATGTGCGTAGGGGAAGAACTATGCTTCCCCTAGAGTAAACAAAGAGCGGCGGTCACGTTGACATGTATCAAGGAAACGATCTACATGCAATGTGGGCGTATGTTGGTGTGTAAACTCTCTGTGTAAGAAATCTAATAAAAGACGAAGCCACGACAGGGAAGAAGAGATTTCGCTCGTGAGGCTTTGACTGCGTAGTCATTGCAAGGAACGATATCTCCTTCAGCTGAAGCTTGGTAACTTGTATACTTGGTCTTGTGTCTTATTGTCCATTACAGAGAACCTGAAGAAGTCCATACGTGGGTGTGCACGTAAGAAGCGCATCAATATATATATATATATATTACCATGTCATGTCATACTTTTATACCACCATTACTCAGGTTTGAGGAGACGGCACTGTTAGTCTTAGCTAAACACTGGAATATTTTATCCAGGTAAACCTTAACAACCTCTCTTAGTGTGACAGTGCTCAGATAAGTGCCAAGCTTCCAAAGGACCGCCACTAGATGTCAGAGTTTATTTGGAAAACATTTCTTTTTAGGTTTCTGTGATGTTCAGTTAGGTTTTGTTTTATTCTGCTTTTAATGAAAAGTGCTGTTGAAACTTGCTATATGCAATTAATGTGATGGTTAATAATTCAATACTAGGCCAAAATTAAGTTATATATTAATACAAACATATTTGCTTAAACAATAAAGCTACAGTTGTCTGACTTCTGCCCCCTACTGGTGGCACCTGCCTGACTACTGGTGGCACCTGCCTGACTACTGGTGGCAAGTCTCTGATGTGTCGTGGCACTTCTGTGACAACTACTGGCACTGGCAGCTTGTGGCACCTACCTAACTACATATAAGGAGAGGACAAGTGGTGGTTTTATCCAACTTGTATTTAAAAAAAATTAAATAAAATCTAACAAGTGGCCGAAATGAGTTTCCTATCTCTAAGGCTCAGCCTACACCTTCATTTCGAAAGGAGTCAGCTGAGGTGGTTCGGGCAACTCATCAGGATGCCTCTTGGCATCCTGATGAACCCACTGGAGGTTTTCCAGGCATGTCCAACTTATTTTGCACTGTTGCTGAGTTACATTTCCCATCCAATTTCAATGGGATCCATTGAAATTGTGACTCAGCAACACTTTTTTTTTTGACAGTTGTCATAGATAAACAGGACCTGTTTATATTCGTAGAAAAAAAGTGTATTCTCCAGTTAATTAGAATCTATATAGTTGTGCGGGTGGAAAATATATTCCAGTGTTTAGCTAAGACTCTGTCTCCTCAGACAGAGTCTTACAGACAGACAGATATATATATATATATATATATATATATGTGTAAGCGATAATATTAGGGATCGAGCAATATATATATATATATATATATTATTATTAAAAAAGGCGGGTACATGATACATATTAGGGTATATAAGTGTAATATATTATGAAGTGAAATGTAGTAGTAGCAAAACAATATTCAATAAAGTTAAGCAGTATTATACAGCAATATCTTATTGCATAGTGTGAGTAAGTCTACAACGAGACACATGCTATCTATCTGTACACTTAGGCAATGACACAAGCAAAACCCGCAACTCCTCCATTCTATGATCATAAAACTGATTTACGGCAGCTGACCTGTTGCAACAACAATGGGTGTAAAGGACCACTTTGGGTTTGAGTTTAAGGGCTTTTGCCAATATTTGTAAACGTTTGTAATTTATTAAATAATTCTTATTTAATTAATTATATATCTCGTATGTGCGTCAATGTTATCTGTATATGATTGACCGGAAGTTCCGCGCACCTGCGGTGTCGGGGTTGGTCCCTTTTCTGTCGCCGTAGTTTGCATGGGTGAAAGGAACTTTTACGGTGACGGTCTGGCGAAGGTCACGCAGCCGCGTTTGAGCTTGTATGTTTTATCTGAAGTTATTATGGATGGATTTGAACAACTCGACGCCCGTTTCATAACGGAAGAAAGGATTATCTTATATTGTTTACATTCCTTGGTGAGCGCAGCGAGGTATGATATGTTTTACTTCGTTGGCACATATGTACGTCTCATCTTTCCATGTAACAAATGTTTGTGTATTTAATGACTTTGTAACCGGGAGAACAAGTGTGTGAAAGATTGTTTTGTTTGTACGTTTTTAATACAGTTTTCACGGTGCAAAGGCGATGATAAAATAAAGGACGGACGTCATACTGGTTTGACGAACGGAATAAAAGAACACCTTATGCATCAGTCGAGACTCTCTTTTTGGACCCAAGGGCTGTTACAGTGAAAACTCGACGCTACATCTGAGTCATCCGCTGTGCTGTATGACACGCCATCTTCGTTCGTGAGGTCGCCATCGTTCGCCCCACGCACTCAAGCGAGGTCGTAAGTCAGTAGCACATCTAACAGAGACTATATATGCGCTGAGAGACTGGTCAACGGAAAGAAGAAGGAAAATACAAACGAACTGAGCTGTTTACATTTACATGTCCATATATCCTGATTGATTCAAGTTATAAGGCTAAATAGCCTAGCAGGCTTTTGTGTTTGTGAATTAATTGTGAAATGTGCAATGCTTGAGGGTTTAATTTCATGTTGAATTTTAAAACTCGTGAAAGGCGTGTGATACTGAATTGTTTATATTTCAAAGGTTAACTCTAGCTATTCTAATCCTTGAGCTGTCTGGAATGTTTAAAGTGTTTACATCTGGTTATTTAATTTCCATTCTGGGTAGACCTACCTTAATGTTTGAAGCGAACAGCATTGGGTTACGTCACTATCTTGTAACCGTAGCTCCCGGAATCACTTTAAATCTAGAAATAAATCAATTAGTGATTCAAACATGTCAGAAGAGAAATCCAAATGCCCAGAAGAAACGGCTTCTCGTGAACGGAAACTTACAGAAAAGGGCAAGCAGATGCGTGAAGAGGAAGCTAAAAGGCACTTAAAGGCATTTTTGAGAGCTTATGAATCTTGGAAGCAGATAGCACGTGAATCAAGAACCAGGCTTAAGAAATTCTGTCAGGAGGAGGATCTTGATAAAATAAATCAACAGATTCAGAGTGGATACGACAGTGTAAATCAAAATTATGAACCAATTCAACGCAATTCTCTTAGCACACCAGAGATTATGCAGAAACTGGATGCCTGTAACACACTGACAACAGAAATAGGTGACCTTGTGAGTAAACGGCTCGATGTAAGTCTAGTTCAAGAGACTTTTAAAAAGGAAGCTGAAAAGGAAAGAGTCCGAATGATTCTAAGCCGTGAAGAATATGCATCTGTCTTTGGTGGGACAAGCACTGAAAGTGTTATTTCAGAAGAATCCATAAAGCTTGATAACCTGTCAATCGCAAGCTCTAAAGCTTCCAGCAAGCGAGTAGATGCTGAAGCAGATCTCGCAGCCAAATTAGAACAGGCAAGGTCTATTGAAGAGATACAAGCTCAACAGGTCAAACTTATTAAGTTGGAAAGTGAATGGAAGCTCCATGAGTCACAAATATTGATAGAAATGAAGCAGAAACAAGCAGAAGTGGACTTGAAGTTAGAAGAGGAGAAAACAAAGCTAAAAATGTTGCAAGCGAGTGTGGATGTGAAAGTGGCTGCAGCTCGAGTTAGAACATATAATAAACTGGAAGGTGATGTGGAGAACGTGGTGGGAGAACCTAATACAGTTTCTGCTGTCCGAACCACCGCTGCTACATATTCAAACAGAGAACTAGATACTGGAGTCTCCCTGTTCCAATCGCAACCATCACCTCAGAGCGTAACAGCCAACTTAGCTGAAGCAATTGCAAGCTCATTAAGTTTAAATCGTTTGCCTGTCCCCGAACCAACCATGTTTGCTGGTGATCCTTTGGAATTTGTTGACTTCCAGATGTCGTTCATAACTCTAATTGACAGGAAACCTATACCTGACAGGGAAAAATGCTTTACTTGAAAAACTACCTCTCAGGAGAAGCACGCAAGGCTGTGGAAGGGTTCTTTTACCGGAGCTCTGAGGATGCATATGAAGGCGCTTGGGCAGTTTTAAAGGATAGGTACGGAAATCCATTCATTGTGCAGAAAGCGTTTCGAGATAAGCTGGTAAAGTGGCCTAAGATTAGTCCTAATGATTCTCTGGCACTTAGAGACTTTGCAGACTTCTTAAAGAGTTGTGTAGAAGCTATGCCCCATGTCAAAGGGTTGTCTATTCTAAATGATTGTGAAGAAAATCGTAAGCTCTTGGGAAAATTACCAGTCTGGATTGTCCGCAAATGGAGCCGAATTGTAGTGGAGCAGCTTGATGCATCTGGAGAGTATCCAACCTTTGAATACTTTACTAAGTTTGTGCTGAAGGAAGCCCGTATAGCCTGTAATCCCATCACTTCTTCCTTCTTGAGCTCCAGCTCAGTAGATGAAAGGTGCCCCAAGAGGGCAAAGGCCCTCAGTACAAGTGCCCAAACAAGATATCGAGCATTTAAGTCCGAAAGCCTGCCTCCTTTCAAGCCAAAGCGGCCATGTCTTGTCTGCAACGATGAGCTGCACGGAGTTGCTAAGTGCCCAGTCTTTGCTGCCAAGCCTATGGGAGATAAAAAGGCGTTCATACATCAAAATTATTTATGCTTTGGATGTTTGAATAAGGGACATATAACTAAAGATTGTAAAACGCGGCATGTCTGTGGAGTCTGTAGCGGGCGCCACCCAACCTGTTTACATGGAGAGAGAGAGAAGAGATCCGGTGAAACAAGGAGAAGTTCGACTTCTGACGTTAGAGAAGGACAGGAAAATCAGCAAGTCCGCAAGGTTTTGTCCCATGTAGTAAGTCAGAATAATTCTGCCACTTCAAGTATTGTTCCGGTTTTCTTGTCATCCATGAAAGAACCTCAGAAGGAAATTCTTACCTATGCTCTGCTTGACACACAGAGTGATTCATCCTTTGTCTTAGAGGATCTTGTCAGAGAGCTGGATGTAGTTTCTCAACCATTACAGCTGAAGCTTAGCACAATGGCTGCTGTAGATACAGTTATAGCCAGTCAAAGTGTGTGTGGTTTGCTGGTTCGAAGCTTTCATTCTGAAAATCATATACAGTTACGACAAGCATACACACGTGATTTTATCCCTGTTGATAAGTCTTGTATACCAACCAGAACTACGGCGTTGCAGTGGCCTCACCTCAAACATCTTGCAAATAACCTGCCACCTCTTCAAGACTGTGCAGTGGGACTGTTGATCGGCTATGATTGTCCTGCAGCTTTAGCCCCTCTCGAAGTTATCCTTGGCGGCGAAAATGAACCATTTGCACAGAAGACCGAGCTGGGATGGAGTATCATAGGAGCAGCCAATCCTCATTTGGATAGGTTGGGAAGTCAAAGATTTGTACATAGGGTGGTAGTGAGAGAGATCCCAGTTCCATCAGCAGCAGACGTCTTGAAGGTTCTGGAGTCTGACTTCAACGAGAGGAACTCTGAGGGTAAATTTGTGTCTCAGGACGATATGCGTTTTATACAGATACTTAGCGAAAACATTCAGCAGAAAGAAGACGGTCATTTGGAGATGCCTCTCCCGTTTATAGGCCAAAGTCCTCCATTATTACCTAACAATAAGAGGTTGGCTATAATTCGCCTGCAGCACCTAAAGAAGAAGTTAAAGGCCAATTTGCAGCTTTATGGTGATTACAAGGCATCTATGGAGGATGTGATCATCAAGCAGAGTTGGTTCCGGAGGCATCTGTTGGAGATGTTGTCTGGTACATACCCCACCACGGCGTGTACCACCCGAAGAAGCCTGGCAAATTGAGAGTTGTCTTTGATTGTTCATCTAAATTTCGCGGCATCTCATTAAATGATACCTTGCTGACAGGCCCCGATATGATTAACTCCTTGGTGGGAGTTCTCTGTTGCTTCAGAAAGGAGAAGGTTGCCATTATCTGCGATATTGAAAGGATGTTCCATCAGTTCTTCGTTACTCCTGACCATCGCAGTTATCTGAGGTTTCTATGGTGGGAGCATGGAGACCTTGACCAGGAGCCTAAGGAATATCAGATGGCAGTCCATCTCTTCGGTGCTGCTTCCTCTCCAGGGTGCGCTAACTTTGGCTTGAAATATCTTGCCCATCAACACAGAGCTCACTATCCCTCTGCAGCAGCATTTGTTGAAAATAGTTTCTACGTTGATGATGGGCTTGTGAGCGTTCCCACAGTTAAAGAGGCTTGCGAACTGATAGTCGAAGCGCAAGAATTGTGTAAAAGAGGAGGCCTACGACTCCATAAGTTCAATTCGAACGAAAGGGAGGCCCTTCATTGCGTTGAGGCATCCGAAAGAGCATCAGAGGTCAATTGTCTTGACCTCAATCCTGATTCAGCCTCCATAGAATATGCACTGGGTATTCAATGGTTAACCGAAAGTGACAGTCTCAGTTTTGACATAAACATGAAAGACAGGCCAGACACACGTCGTGGCATTCTATCAGTCATAGCTTCCTTGTATGATCCTCTGGGCTTCGTGGCTCCATTTGTCCTAAGTGGAAAGTGCATTCTGCAGGAACTATGTCGTCGGAGCATTGGATGGGATGACCTGCCTCCTGAGGACTTGCTCCTACGGTGGGAGGAATGGAAGGTCGGTCTGCGAGAGCTTAAAGTAGTCCGTATCCCAAGATGTTATCACTCACAAGACTTTGGCAGGATTGTGAATGTAGAACTGCACCACTTTGCAGACGCTAGCAGTGTAGGCTATGGCGCATGCTCTTACCTTCGATATAAGGATGTCAGGAACAAGGTTCACTGTAGTTTTGTCATGGCAAAGGCTAGAGTGGTCATTGTAAAGGAAGACATCCTCTCAAGAAACCGGTGGCAGTTGGGGAGAGTAGTGGAAACCTTCATAGAGAGTGATGGTTTAGTGCGGAGAGTCAAAATACGAGTAGGAGAACAGAAATCAGAAAAGCATCAGTGTTCATCTAAACCTTCTGTTATAGAGAGGCCCATTCAAAAGCTGGTGCTGCTTCTTGAAAGTGAGTAGCGATAAATTATACGTTCTCACATACATATAATCCATCATAGTAACATAACTCTATGCCCGTTGCACTATTGCCCAACATCTGGGATAGTAAGTGGTCTATAAAATCTTAAGAATCATGTACGAGTTATTTGGCGTTGCAATTATGATGTCATGATTGGTGGGAGTGTAAAGGACCACTTTGGGTTTGAGTTTAAGGGCTTTTGCCAATATTTGTAAACGTTTGTAATTTATTAAATAATTCTTATTTAATTAATTATATATCTCGTATGTGCGTCAATGTTATCTGTATATGATTGACCGGAAGTTCCGCGCACCTGCGGTGTCGGGGTTGGTCCCTTTTCTGTCGCCGTAGTTTGCACGGGTGAAAGGAACTTTTACGGTGACGGTCTGGCGAAGGTCACGCAGCCGCGTTTGAGCTTGTATGTTTTATCTGAAGTTATTATGGATGGATTTGAACAACTCGACGCCCGTTTCATAACGGAAGAAAGGATTATCTTATATTGTTTACATTCCTTGGTGAGCGCAGCGAGGTATGATATGTTTTACTTCGTTGGCACATATGTACGTCTCATCTTTCCATGTAACAAATGTTTGTGTATTTAATGACTTTGTAACCGGGAGAACAAGTGTGTGAAAGATTGTTTTGTTTGTACGTTTTTAATACAGTTTTCACGGTGCAAAGGCGATGATAAAATAAAGGACGGACGTCATACTGGTTTGACGAACGGAATAAAAGAACACCTTATGCATCAGTCGAGACTCTCTTTTTGGACCCAAGGGCTGTTACAATGGGTGTTGCCAGGAAATGTGACTCCACCCACTGAAAATGTGGCTCCACCCACAGCTTCTCGGCAAGTGTCTTTCGCTTGCCTCACTTGAATGGCGATTGCCACTGAGGCACGCCAACCCGTCGCTGACTCGCCGCTGGGTCGTCGCTGTCCTGACGCCTGGCTGGCAACTGCCACACACTAGATGACGACCGCCAAGCGCTCGCCACTGAGTCGTCGCTGCCAGTGATCGCACTCGCTGTCTCTCCTTTATTGTCATTGCACTGAGTACAAGTACTGACCAGAGTGCAAAAGAGAAGCGGTAAAAGGGCAATTTGGTGGGTAAATACAATGTAAGACAGTGTAAGCAGTGGATATGCAGATATGTGTGTGTGTGTGTGTGTGTGTGCAGGGCCGGCTCTAGCCCTTTGGTTGCCCTAGGCGAGATTGAGTTTTGCGCCCCCCCTCCCCCACACAATACTTTACATCACTATGTCACAAGAGACATACAGGTATATTAACTTAACTGCTTTACTTTGCATAGCAGTTTTTCACCCACTTATAATTCTACTATTCTACATTGCAGTTCAACAATAAATGGTGCATGGACAACAAACACCAGAATAGTTTCAGAACATTTTATTTTTTATTATTTTAAATAATTTATTACATACTCAAAGATTAAATTAACTCAATAAACATGTGCAAAACACTCTCAAGCACCTGTAAGGACATTTAAGCAAATTATGACCGTCTATACCCTAACTATACCCTCTACAAAAGTGCTTTTATGGATACTGTACGTACCAATACAAAATGAAAAGATTGAAGTTCTTAGTAGTTATATCCCCATCTCAAATAATAGAAGATGAACAGTTGTTTCTGGCATTTCTATTCACCTTCTAAATTGACACAGCATTAAAATTTGACTCGTCTGGACTTCCTAATGGCAAATTCGTTGATGGTATCATCAAATGATATTTTACTTGAGGCGGCAGTGTAGTTTCACTGGTGCCCTGAGTGCTTGATGTGGTCCTGGATGTCCCTTCACCTTCACCTGTATTCAAACAAATTGTATAGCCAGACAAGCGGTGTTTAATATAATAAGTGAAATAATCATGAATGTGGTTGAACTTCCTTAAGAAAACAAGCTATTGTATTTAATACATGCTAACATGTTTCTATTGTACTTTAAAGTATGGATGTGGCTTGAATAAATACTATTAAATAGACTCACCTGATGCAGGCTGTGTGTTACTGGCCCCTTGAGTTTTACTGGATGTCCCTTCTGCAGCTGTATTTAAACACAGAGTTCATCCATGCTGTTCGTTACACAATTGCATTTGGTCATTTCTATCATCCTACCACATAGTTTGTTAGAAAATAATGATTTTTAGTGCTCCTAGTGAGAGCTAGAGAGTTTACATTGGAGGGTCAAGACAAATAAATAACTCTGTATGGATTATCAAATATTGAATGGATGACACTGTATGTACTACACAAATGTATTAATTAGAATTATGAAATGTATTGAGTGATTGTGGAAGGAATCCTGAAAACATCAGGAGCCCACAAACAGTTACGCAGCCTGAAGATTGGAGCAGATAGATAAGGAGGACATGCTCAAGAATGTGAGAGGGGGTTTGGGTTGACCAACACCTAAAAGGACGAGGTCTTGTCCAATCAATGGACTGGAAGAGAGGCTAGCCAGAGGAAGGGGGGCTGACCCCAAACCTGGCAAAGCTGAGACATTGTGAGAACATCAGCAGATCTCTGGGTGCCTTCTGCCGGGCAGGTATGTATGGATCTGCTGCCCGGTGGGGGTGTGGGGGGGGGCACTGGATCTCTGTCTCATGGGATTTCTCTCTCCCATGGGATATATTGTGTATATATTGTGTAGTTATTAGTGTGATTCATTTTGAAATGCTGTTCATCATCTTTTTATTAAATCAATTTTTATTATAACTTTCTGCATCTGGGACTTCTCTTCACACAACCGCCCAAAGATTTTTGAACTTAACAAGTTGCATTGTACAAATACATTTTATCTGACCATGTAACTTGTAGTAGATAAATTACAATTACTGCCACCACTGCTACAAGGCTAAATAATGCTACTGATTAAAAATTAGTAGTATTAATGTGATGTGATTATGAAAGTAATAATTGATAATAATAATAACAATAACAAAAACAGCAACAATAGTACTAGTTGTGTAGGCTACTTACAAAGTTCAGATGGAGGCGAATCAGGCATCCTTTCTCCAGCAGGTGCCGGCCTCTGCAAAAATTGCCTGAGTGCATCTGGCCAATTTAAAACAAAAATAAAAACAAAACAAAACACATATACATTTTAGTATATTCCTGGGGAGGAACTGTACAGAAGGGTGAACACCACCACTATCCCCAAAATGGTTACTGTGTGTGTATGCACCTGCTAGTTGTGAATTCACTAAACAGAACTTATGCCATTTATAATGAATGTAGACAGCAACTGTACTTTTCATAACTAGCATACGTTATCCAGATACTGGTCTTTTGACATGTACATCCATGTAGCTAGGTTATCAGTGAAGTTAAGTTTGCTAGTAATAGCCTACGTAGCAAATTAGCAAAGTAACAGTCGCTAGCTAGCTAGCTATAGCTAGCCTAAGTGACAGCAATGAAACGGCCATTAGGTGATGCACAATACTAAATGTATTTCGTTTGACACCTTAATGGCTGAGATGAGAAGACTTACCTCTATACTTGACTTTCTTTTCCTCTTCTTCCTTTTTTCGTTTTCGTCCCTGTGCTCCAGATGGTTTAGACCGCTTCATTTTTGCAAATGTCACGTAGCTGACACACTCACCCCACGCTGGCAGTGTGCAGGAGCCCTCACGTAACTAACGTAACGTAATTTAACGCAACCGCCCCAAATTAGGAAATTATCGACAATAACCATCAATTCAATCTAAAAATCAGGTTGACAAGTAAACGTGTGGCTGAAGAGGCGCCCTAGGATGATCATGATTAATAAACATGTTTTAATGTGCTTGTTATTCTAACTATGATTAATGGGAAGTAGGTCTATGGGCGACACTAGAGGGCGCCCCCAACCCATTTGTCGCCCTAGGCAGTTGCCTAGTTCGCCTATAGCAATCGCCGGCCCTGTGTGTGTGGGTGTGTGTGTGAGGGGTTGATGGTGGTGATGGGGGGGATGAGGGCTGTCACTGTGGTGCAGAGTTGTGAGAGGTTCCTGGTGGTGTGTACTCAATTGTTTTGTTTTCATTTTCAAGAAAGAAACTAACTAACTAACATGTATATATATTTTATTTTAAGCGCTCACTTGTTTTGCGGCTTTGAAGATGACGTTCTGAAGTGACGGCATCCCAGAAGCCCTGAGAGTGGCGTTAGCTGCGGAGCGGAAGATGAACGTCTTCATGCATTAAACATTTTCCACCAGAAAATAATACATGTCTGTCACCTGATAGCATCAAGAACATTCCTATAAAAACATCTGAAGGCTGGAAAATCGTTCATCAATCAAGCAAAATTGTAAATTTGCTTAATGTTGTACTATAATGGCTGATCTGTCCAAGTAAAACCAAGGACAAAGACAAAGAATTCAATATTTGCTTCTTACCAAAAACAGCTATGTCTACGTTGATGTAAGCAACAGTTCGCTCACTGAGCTTGGTGAAGTATTGCTGGAGAAAAGACAACAAGGTCATATTTGTCACTGTACACAAGTTTATAAGCTAAACTTAAAGCAAATCTAAATCATGGAATAATGGTACATTTTGTGAAACAGTTGAACACGTAAGGAGTAAACAACTCAGTTTGCTAACATTAGCCACCATTAGCTACCGGTCATACCAGGCCAAGAAAGGTTGTGTCAGCAAAACTACTGAGTGTGTTGAATTGAGAAATGGAGTGCTTTATTCCTCGTAAAACGCATGAACGTCTCCCTTGGTGGATTACCTCTGTGTATTCTGCAGACCCAATAAGGCCAAACTCCTCCGCTCCCCAGCTTCCAAAGATAATGGACCTGCGAGGCCTCCATTTGCCTTATATTAAGAGGGATTAAAATGGTATCAAACAATATAAACAAAGCAATTAGTATTTTATTAAGCTATGCCTGCCACTAACCCTGCTTCACCATCATGCCCAGCACTCTGGTTAATTCTGTCACGGTCCGGGTTGGATGGACCCAAGTGCAGACACGGAGAGGCAAGGTTGGGGAAAAGTAAAACAGTTTATTAAATGGAAGCGGAGGGTGTAGGCGGAGCGGTGAGGTGGCGTGGACGGTGGCGGAGAGGCTGGTTACGGTCACAGGAATCCTGGGCACAAGGAACAGAGATTAGTAATACACAAGAACACAAGCGGAGTAGATCTCGTAGACAGAGTCTCTAGAGAGGCCGAGAATCGCTATACCACGTGACATGGAGCAATAATCTGGCAACTGGAGAGATGGAAGCCAGGGTGTTTTAACAGAGAGGAGGTGATGAGATGATTGACGTCAGGTGCCGGAGATGGGTTGCAGGTGTGGAGATGGTTGCCAGTTGCCGGAAGCCACGCCCACGAAACACACACACACACACACACAGGGAAGACGACCCGGGGACACCAGAGACAAACAGAAAACAGCCCAAAAGGAACATAAGTCACGGCCGAGCCGTGACAGTACCCCCCCCTCAATGGGCGCCTCCAGGCGCCCACGGAACCGTCAGGCAAGGGTGGGTGGAGGGGGGAACGGCCGGAGGGCCGAAGCCCCTGGCGGGAACGGGCTTGAGGGAAGGAACCTGGAAACCCTGGAAACTTAACTGGGCAGAGGGGAACAGGCCGGGGAACGGCCACCAGGCGGGGGACTCAGGGGGACGGGCCGGAGGACGGCCACCAGGCGGGGACTCAGGGGGACGGGCCGGAGGACGGCCACCAGGCGGGGACTCAGGGGGACGGGCCGGAGGACGGCCACCAGGCGGGGACTCAGGGGGACGGGCCGGAGGACGGCCACCAGGCGGGGACTCAGGGGGACGGGCCGGAGGACGGCCACCAGGCGGACAGGCGCGCTCGGGGGGGCGGGCCGGAGGACGGCCACCAGGCGGACAGGTGCGCTCAGGGGGGCGGGCCGGAGGACGGCCACCAGACGGGGGCTCCGGAAAGTCAGGCAGAGGCTCCAGAGAGCGGGGCAGAGGCTCCGGGTGTCGTTCCGGAGACTTCTGTGGCTCCGGGGGTTGTTCCGGAGACTTCGATGGCTCCGTAGAGCGGGGCTCCGGAGACGAGGACTCCGTAGAGCGGGACCCGGCAGGACTGGGCCCGGGACGGGGCCCGGCAGGACTGGGCTCGGGACGGGGCCCGGCAGGACTGGGCTCGGGACGGGGCCCGGCAGGACTGGGTTCGGGACTGGGCTCGGGACTGGGTTCGGGACTGGGCTTGGGACGGGACCCGGCAGGACTGGGCTCGGGACGGGACCCGGCAGGACTGGGCTCGGGACGGGACCCGGCAGGACTGGGCTCCCCTGGGACGCCGACATGACCCGGGGAGGTGGAGTCGGCCAGAACGCCGACAGGACACTGGGAACAGGTGTCGGCCGGACCGCCGACGGGAATCACCGGAGACGAGCTGGGCCGAACTGTCGGCAGGGCTTGGGGGACAGGTGGCGGCCGGACCACCGACGAGACATGTGTCGGCCGGACCGCCGATGGGGTTCGAGGGACAGTTGTCGGCCGGACCACCAACGAGACAGGTGTCGGCTGGACCGCCGATGAGACTCTTGGGACTAGGATCGGCCGGGCCACCGACGAGACAGGTGTCGGCCGGACCGCCGATGAGACTCTTGGGGCTAGGATCGGCCGGGCCGCCGACGAGACAGGTGTCGGCCGGACCGCCGATGAGACTCGGGGAACAAGGGTCGGCCGGACCACCGACGAGGCAGGTGTCGGACTGACCGCCGATGGGACTCTTGGGACTAGGATCGGCCGGGCCGCCGACGAGACAGGTGTCGGCCGGACCGCCGATGAGACACGGGGAACAAGGGTCGGCCGGACCACTGACGAGACAGGTGTCGGACGGACCGCCGATGGGACTCGGGGAACCAGGGTCGGCCGGACCACCGACGAGGCAGGTGTCGGACGGACCGCCGATGGGACTCGGGGAACCAGGGTCGGCCGGACCACCGACGAGGCAGGTGTCGGACGGACCGCCGATGGGACTCTTGGGACTAGGATCGGCCGGGCCGCCGACGAGACAGGTGTCGGCCGGACCGCCGATGAGACACGGGGAACAAGGGTCGGCCGGACCACCGACGAGACAGGTGTCGGACGGACCGCCGATGGGACTCGGGGAACCCGGGTCGGCCGGACCACCGACAAGACAGGTGTCGGCCGGACCGCCGATGGGGCAGGTGGGGAAGCTGGGACCGGGACTAGCACCGTGGCGGGACACGGGACCGGGGCTGACAGCGGCACAGTCGGGGAACTCGGGACCGGGGCTGACAGCGGCACAGTCGGGGAACTCGGGACAGGGGCTGGCAGCGGCACGGAGGCAGAAACTCTGGGAGCTGGAGTCGGCCGGGACGCCGACAGGACCCGGGGAGCGGGAGTCGGCCGGGACGCCGACAGGACCCGGGGAGCGGGAGTCGGCCGGGACGCCGACAGGACACGGGGAGCGGGAGTCGGCCGGGACGCCGACAGGACACGGGGAGCGGGAGTCGGCCGGGACGCCGACAGGACACGGGGAGCGGGAGTCGGCCGGGACGCCGACAGGACACGGGGAGCGGGAGTCGGCCGGGACGCCGACAGGACACGGGGAGCGGGAGTCGGCCGGGACGCCGACAGGACACGGGGAGCGGGAGTCGGCCGGGACGCCGACAGGACACGGGGAGCGGGAGTCGGCCGGGGCGCCGACAGGACACGGGGAGCGGGAGTCGGCCGGGGCGCCGACAGGACACGGGGAGCGGGAGTCGGCCGGGGCGCCGACAGGACACGGGGAGCAGGGGTCGGCGACACCGGGACCAGAACTGGCGGCTCGGACGAGGGTGTCCCGGCCGTCGGCGGGTCCCGGGTAGTTGGTCTGGAGCCCTTCCTCCTTCGCCGGCGTCGAGGGCCCGGGGTCCTGGCCTCCGGGGCCGGGGGTAGCAGATCGTAAAAGGGCGTCCAGGCTGGCCCCGAGTCCCAGGGTACGGGCTTGGTCTGCTCCCCCCGACGTCGAGAGCTAGCCATTCTGGAACCCTGGCGGGAACTCTGAGCCCGTTGGAAGCTCCGGGGCCCAAACGCGAGCCGGGTACCGGCCCAGCGGTCCAGCTCGAGGTCCTCTTCCTCTTCCTCACTCTCACTGGGGTACTTGTACCGGGGATCCACCACGTGGTCAATGTACCCCAGGCCATCCCGAAAATACAGCCGGAGTGGCTGTGGACTATCCATCACAAAAAGAAAAAAAATAAGTTGCCGGCCGGTTCCAGGCGCGGGTCGGTGACGGTTAACAAGCGCCCGTGCTTGCTGGGTCCGTGTTGGCCAGATTATTCTGTCACGGTCCGGGTTGGATGGACCCAAGTGCAGACACGGAGAGGCAAGGTTGGGGAAAAGTAAAACAGTTTATTAAATGGAAGCGGAGGGTGTAGGCGGAGCGGTGAGGTGGCGTGGACGGTGGCGGAGAGGCTGGTTACGGTCACAGGAATCCTGGGCACAAGGAACAGAGATTAGTAATACACAAGAACACAAGCGGAGTAGATCTCGTAGACAGAGTCTCTAGAGAGGCCGAGAATCGCTATACCACGTGACATGGAGCAATAATCTGGCAACTGGAGAGATGGAAGCCAGGGTGTTTTAACAGAGAGGAGGTGATGAGATGATTGACGTCAGGTGCCGGAGATGGGTTGCAGGTGTGGAGATGGTTGCCAGTTGCCGGAAGCCACGCCCACGAAACACACACACACACACACACACAGGGAAGACGACCCGGGGACACCAGAGACAAACAGAAAACAGCCCAAAAGGAACATAAGTCACGGCCGAGCCGTGACAAATTCCAGCATAACCGATGTCCCACTGCTGGGGTCGATGGCACCGTGGACCCAACTGTCCCTGTGGTTCCCATAGATCACATACCTGTCTGTGGACACACACGCACACACACACACACACACACACACACACACACACACACACACACACAAACACACACACACACAGTAATCACAATTGGCAAATAGATGCTATAAAATGGCTATTTTGGACTTGGTCAGCAGTCTGACCTGGCTCAACACTCCCTCTGATAACTCCCATCACATTGGAGGAGTTCTTCAACTCTTCGTAGTTGAAGATGTCCAGTTTCACAACACTGGAAGAATTAAAAAGTATCAAACAACAAGAAATTGAGACAAAAGATTTTTCCACTGCAACCCTGCTGCGTCATCTTTAACAGGAGATTCTATGAAGATAACAAAATGTATTTTACTGAAAAAGTCTAGTATGTCATTGAAAAATATGTATTTGTCATCCTTAGCCTTAACAGATATGTGAAGTAAAAATCAACTGTTTGATGATGTTTCATCATTTAAAAAGGTTTATTGCATAATAATTTTCCCAGATCAACTTTAAATGCAGTTAATGCTTAAGTTGACTACCTGTTGTTGAAAGCAGATGTTGGTTTGAAGCCTGGACCGCCCAAGTTGTAGGTACAGTTGAACGCTCCCTGCCATGAAGGTAGAGCTGCTGTTCCACCTAGCTCACTGAAATGACCAATGGAAACACTAATCAGAATGAATTCATAACCAACCCATTTTGGAATGTATTAATCCCACGAGCAGATTTGTCTCATCACAAACCAGATTAGTCTGTAGGCATCCTCAAATCCGATTGGTTGAATTGGAATGGGAGGGATTCCAGTGATGTCCTTGGCTGGAATCCTGTAGGTTTCCTCTGCAAAATAATTTATAATTTTGAAAAGTTCAATATCAAAATAAAAATAATATCTATAGAATTTATAGAAAAGTTCAATATCAAAATAAAAATTATTTCTATAACAAGATTGTATCTTTGTATGTCTATTGGGAGCTGTGGTAAAAGCCCCTCTCTGTATTGGAGTCAAAGTAGGATAAACACACAATAAAAAAGAACAATAATGTTGTGTACCATTTTTACACAAGTCACTGGTTACCTTTGGCAGCCAGGTAGGGTGTGAGCATGTCTCCATAGTGAGTGTTGAAAGAACCTCTCTCTACACCAGACGGCGGCATGTACCAGGAGTGAGGATACGTCTCATTGCTGTCAGACATGAGACCATCGTTGATGTCCAGAGGGTCTGTGTAGACCAGCACACCAAGGACTCCGTAGGGAGCTGCATTGATGGCCTTAATGAGACACATATGACATTTGATTAACAACATGATTTTAATGAACGTATTTCAACTGCCATTTCCACCTGGAAGCATTGCATGGCATTTTTTTACTGATGGCCATTAAACTGTGACACCACTCTGTATGCATGCCTTAAACTTTATTTTTCAGCATTTTTGTGTTTATTGTTGACTCATCAATATGGAAGCCCATTTCTGCCAGCAAAAAAAAAAAGGCTTTTTTTGTATTACTTTTTCCACCAGTAATAGAGATTAGAAGTGCGCATGCACTTCAGTGACGAATGTCTGACTATCAAACGCCCCCGTGTCCGGGTTCATAATATCATCCGTAACCGGAAAAAGTAATACAAAAAAAGCCTTTTTTTTATTTTGTAATTCTTTTTTATTCTGGTGGAAAAAGTAATACAGATTTTTATTTGTAATGATTGTCTTTGAAAAAACTTGAAGACATCAGCTGGTGCAGAGAGAGAAAAACAACTTTAAAAAGCGGAAAGAAGAAAAAAAACTCGCTTTCACTGTCGGAACTTTGTCAGTGTGACATCCGGCGGAAGTTAACAACACATGCGCGCGTGGTGCTAGCGGCTCGCGCGTGTGGAGTGAGCTGGGAAACGGTTTTGAGAGGAAACAACAATGTCGTCAGTTGAGTATTTGAGAGAGTTTGTCAACGAGCGACTGTCTGCCGCTGCTGAGGAAATATTCGGAGCTTTTAAAAAAACTATCGTCGAGTACCAGGAAGAGGTCGACCGTCAGAGCAGACTGCTGGACATCGTTTGGAAACCTGAAATAAAGCTACACAGGATAGGTGAGTGACATGTAATCATTTTAATTGCACTAAAGAGAGGAATTCCGTTTAATGTACTGGTATTAATTAATACTGCAGTCCCGTGGATTCATGCAGATGGTAGACAGCAGATGAGAACAGGTTGGAACAATGAGGGGAGGCAGCCAGAGAACACCTTTCACGGTACACTTGTCCAAACCTACAATAGTTCCACTTTATGCCGTAATGGACTGAGATATATTTGAGTCCTCTATTTCGTGTTGTTGTGCGGAATACAACAAGAAATTCAGGAGGCGACGGTACAATAAAACACTTGAAAGAATTTAAGTTGGATCACACTGTATTTAATCTATTCTAGGCAGAATTATCACATCCCGTACAGTTAAACGTGCACGGTCCTAACGGAAGACACAACCTGGTTGAATCTCCCTAGAAAGGCGCTTGAACACTGTGCGCTTCCTTCTTATGGTTGGACTTTACGAGTCCCCATTGGTCAAAATCAAAGAAGCAGGCGGGACTTGCTTAATGCTGTAGCAGCCCGGTTGGAGCACTGGATATGTCCATCCACACTGGCTCACATCCATTGGTTCTTGAATCCATCAATGTGTGTGTATGTAGTGTCTCCATTCCCGCCAATTCCCTGTGCTATTGTCTTCCTTATTTGGTGCTGGTCAAATATGTGTGACTCGCAGTCACTCATGGCTTTCCTTCAGTACTTTTCCACTTCATCACGTGACTAGGGTGTATATGTTAATGTATGACAAGTGAGTGCATATAACAACAGACTTATAAATATTTTCTACAGTGTCTACGGTTTTATTTAATTATTCACAAAATGTTTACATTACACAGCCAGAATATTCTGCTTGTTATTAATATTATATTGCAAACATAAGCAACTCTTTCCAGTGTGAGGAAAGAAGATTAAAAAAGTTAAAATATGTTATCCAATACTAATGTTGGTATTTTCCGGGTTCATCCAATGGTACCATCCTGCCCTCGTCCATTACATTTCATTTAGCTGACGCTTTTATCCAAAGCGACTTGCATGCTATACATTAGACCGTAGACACAGCAACGGTGAGCAATGAGGGTTAAGTGTCTTGCCCCTGTCTGGATAGCCGGTGTGCTGAATGCCTGGTTTCATGTGAATGCACTGTTGGCATTTTCTTCTTCACCATCACAGTAGTACCTAATGCCGTTTGTTCTCTGTCCCTCCAGAGCTCCCACAGCAACATGTCTGTAAGGAGGAAGAGGAGCAGCAGCTCTGTATTCAGGAGAGGAGCTCCAGTCGGGACCAAGAGGACCCAGAGCCTCCACAGATTAAAGAGGAACAGGAGGAACTCTGCACCAGTCAGGAGGGAGAGCAGCTTGAGCTGAAGCAGGAGACTGAGACCTCCATGTTGACTCCTACTTGTGAGGAAAGGGACCACAGTGAACCAGAACCAACAGTTGACCACCAGCTCCTCTCTTACATCTCTCATGTAGCTGAGAGCCCAGATCAGAAAGGAAGTGAGCATGAAGACTCAGGATCAACCAGAAATGCAGAACGAGAACCAAAGAAAAGACATCACAAAAATAGAAGTCACTGTGACGACGTGGACTTGTTAAAGATGCACAGTACTACTCCAACAGGTAAAGCACTTTTACAATGTGACACGTGTGGCAAAACCTTCAAATACAGGTATGATTTGCATAGACACCTGAGAACCCACACGGACAAGAAGCCGTTTAGAATCAGCCGAAGCAATTGTATAGAAAAGTGAATAAAAAGTACCGTAAAATTCAGCTTTTAAGCCGCTTCCTTTTGCTCAACTTTGACCCGTGCGGTTTAAATATCAGTGCGGCTAATTTGTGGATTTTTTTCGATTCTAAATTTAGCAACAGTTTTAGAGACAAACGGTACACAAAATGCGTGACATATTCTTAAATCCCCTCCACGAGTGACCTCACAGTAAAACAGGTTCTCACAGCAGCAGCCAAACTCCCTGCTGCTATCAGCTAGCTCGCTAGCTGGCTATTTTTCTATTGCATCAACTTGATTTGGTTTTTGTTGTTTTGATTTTAAGAGGTGACACACTAACACTAATCGTAGATGATGTTCTACATAGTGTTGTCAATAAATCAGCATAAGCAGTAATGAATAGTAATGATGCTGTGATCAGTGCCCAAAGGGGCGTGGGCAGCAAAATGTGTTCTTGTGATCTAATTTCTGTATTCTATTCGATTACTGATTTGTGTAATATACACTTTACAGTCTGTAAAGAGGAGGAGGAGGAGGAAGAAGTTATCTGTGAGCAGCAGCTCTGTACTCAGGAGAGGAGCTCCAGTCTGGACCAAGAGGACCCAGAGCCTCCACAGATTAAAGAGGAACAGGAGGAACTCTGCACCAGTCAGGAGGGAGAGCAGCTTGAGCTGAAGCAGGAGACTGAGACCTCCATGTTGACTCCTACTTGTGAGGAAAGGGACCACAGTGAACCAGAACCAACAGTTGACCACCAGCTCCTCTCTTACATCTCTCATGTAGCTGAGAGCCCAGATCAGAAAGGAAGTGAGCACGAAGACTCAGGATCAACCAGAAATGCAGAACCAGAACCAAAGAAAAGACGTCATAAAAATAGAAGTCACTGTGACGACGTGGACTTGTTAAAGATGCACAGTACTACTCAGACAGGTAAAGCACTTTTACAATGTGACACGTGTGGCAAAACCTTCAAGTCCAGGTCGGGATTGAATACACACCTGAGAACCCACACGGGCAAGAAGCCATTTTCTTGCAAAACGTGTGGAAAAGATTTCCGACTTCGTAGTCACTTGATGGTCCACATGAGGACACACACAGGCGAGAAGCCGTTTTCTTGCAAAACATGTGGAAAAGATTTTCCATATAATAGTCACTTGATGCTCCACATGAGAACCCACACGGGCGAGAAGCCATTTTCTTGCAAAACATGTGGAAAAGATTTTCGGCTTCGTAGTCACTTGATGGTCCACATGATGATACACACAGGCGAGAAGCCGTTTTCTTGCAAAACATGTGGAAAAGATTTTAGGTGTAATAGTAACTTGATGGTCCACATGAGGACACACACAGGCGAGAAGCCGTTTTCTTGCAAAACATGTGGAAAAGATTTTAGGTATAATAGTTACTTGGTGGTCCACATGAGGACACACACAGGTGAGAAGCCGTTTTCTTGCAAAACATGTGGAAAAGATTTTAGGTGTAATAGTCAATTGATGGTCCACATGAGGACACACACAGGTGAGAAGCCTTTTTCTTGCAAAACATGTGGAAAAGATTTTGGACGTAATAGTCAATTGATGGTCCACACGAGGACACACACAGGTGAGAAGCCATTTTCTTGCAAAACATGTGGAAAAGATTTTAGGTGTAATAGTTACTTGATGGTCCACATGAGGACACACACAGGTGAGAAGCCATTTTCTTGCAAAACATGTGGAAAAGATTTTGGACGTAATAGTCACTTGATGGTCCACATGAGGACACACACGGGCGAGAAGCCATTTTCTTGCAAAACATGTGGAAAAGATTTTAGGTGTAATAGTGACTTGATGGTCCACATGAGGACACACACAGGTGAGAAGCCTTTTTCTTGCAAAACATGTGGAAAAGATTTTCCATATAATAGTAAGTTGTTGCTCCACATGAGGACACACACAGGTGAGAAGCCTTTTTCTTGCAAAACATGTGGAAAAGATTTTCCATATAATAGTAAGTTGTTGCTCCACATGAGGACACACACAGGTGAGAAGCCTTTTTCTTGCAAAACATGTGGAAAAGATTTTAGGTGTAATAGTGACTTGGTGGTCCACATGAGGACACACACAGGTGAGAAGCCTTTTTCTTGCAAAACATGTGGAAAAGATTTTGGACGTAATAGTGACTTGGTGGTCCACATGAGGACACACACAGGTGAGAAGCCTTTTTCTTGCAAAACATGTGGAAAAGATTTTAGGTTTAATAGTGACTTGGTGGTCCACATGAGGACACACACAGGTGAGAAGCCTTTTTCTTGCAAAACATGTGGAAAAGATTTTAGGTTTAATAGTGACTTGATGGTCCACATGAGGACACACACGGGCGAGAAGCCATTTTCTTGCAAAACATGTGGAAAAGATTTTCGACTTCGTAGTCACTTGATGGTCCACATGAGGACACACACAGGTGAGAAGCCATTTTCTTGCAAAACATGTGGAAAAGATTTTGGACGTAATAGTCACTTGATGCTCCACATGAGGACACACACGGGCGAGAAGCCATTTTCTTGCAAAACATGTGGAAAAGATTTTAGGTGTAATAGTTACTTGATGGTCCACATGAGGACACACACAGGTGAGAAGCCATTTTCTTGCAAAACATGTGGAAAAGATTTTGGACGTAATAGTCACTTGATGGTCCACATGAGGACACACACGGGCGAGAAGCCATTTTCTTGCAAAACATGTGGAAAAGATTTTAGGTGTAATAGTCACTTGATGGTCCACATGAGGACACACACAGGTGAGAAGCCTTTTTCTTGCAAAACATGTGGAAAAGATTTTGGACGTAATGGTCACTTGATGGTCCACATGAGGACACACACAGGTGAGAAGCCTTTTTCTTGCAAAACGTGGAAAAGATTTTCCATATAATAGTAAGTTGTTGCTCCACATGAGGACACACACAGGTGAGAAGCCTTTTTCTTGCAAAACACGTGGAAAAGATTTTAGGTGTAATAGTGACTTGGTGGTCCACATGAGGACACACACAGGCGAGAAGCCTTTTTCTTGCAAAACATGTGGAAAAGATTTTGGACGTAATATTACTTTGTTGACTCACATAAGAAGAGCCCACACTGGGGAGAGACCATACCTCTGCAAGACCTGAGGGAAAACATACTTTGATGCTTCTCAATTGAAAAGGCATAAAAGATTGCATACAGACAAGTAGCCTCGTATTTGCAAAATACATAAAAGATAATTCAGTTCTCAAGTTCAGTTCACTTCAGTAATATGAGTGTAATGTGAACACTGTTGAGGCTGATAAACCCTCTCTGTATTGTTGAGTCAGTAATGTTGTCTTTACAATTGGACAACTTCAGTTTTTTATGTACCTCATTTAATATTTTCATGAATTTTGTAATTGCATCAACTTGATAAAATGCAATTATTCACCTGTTGGGTTCATATTTGCTTTACAAAGGTTATGCACCACCTCAGTTGTTTGTGAACTCTGATGTTTAGTCTGATAAACTCTGGAGTTTTGGGTTCAGTTACGTTGTCATCCTGCCAATTAGAGTCAGTTCTTTTTTGATTGCAACATTTCATTTTGTATTTTTCTATTGCATCAACTAGATATTCTTTTTTTGGTTTTGATTTTAAGAGGGGACCCCCTAACACTAATTGTAGATGATGTTTTACATAGTGTTGTCGATAAATCAGCATAAGTAGTAATGAATAGTAGTGATGCAGTGATCAGTGCACTAAGGGGCGGGGCCACACAATACATTTTTGTGATGTTTGGGGTGTGATGGACAGTTTGGGGTTTTGGTGCTGAGTCAGCAGTGATGAGTGTGTAGAGGAACACCTGTAATACTTGCCTGCTGCCCGCAACCCGAACCCGAAATAAGTGGATTGAAGTGGATGGATTGCCGGATGTGTATTTTATTAAAAAGTTAAACAATTTACTTGTGTGATTTCACTATAAAAAATAATCTGAGGTTGTTTAATTTGCTTCTTCATTTGGAGTTACTGTTAGCTTTATAAAATACATTTATTTTGTATTTTGCAGACATAATCAAAATTCTGGAATTGCAGGCCTATTGTGCAGCACATTTAAGTATGAATAAAAAAACAAAAACAGTTTTCAGTTTCAGTGGATTTTTGTTTTCAGTCACATTGCTTTCCTTCACCTTTCACAATCTCAATAAAAGCCGTCATTGAAAGATTAGAGGCGTTCACTGTATTGAGGACATTTGCCAAAGCACTCAAAGCTCATTAGCAACTGCCACTTTTGGTACGGAGGTTTTGTCTCTCCAGGATGGATTGTCTCTGCCTATCTTTATAAAACACACACAAACATTAAAAGGATAAGAAGTTACTCCCTTTAGCAGCTCTTCCTGCTCCGCCATATCTGGTGATTGCGATGGTTCCTCTCAGGTCCACTGTCTCATTCAACGTCTGGTAGTCGCCTGGTTTCCCCTGGTTGGCGTACACCAGTTTTCCCTAAAACCGTCAAAAAACAACAATTGTTCAATAAAAGCAACACAAGTGATGGCGAAGTGATGCCTGGATTAAGTTCAGCTCATCACAGCTGAATGATGATTCGGCAGAGGGAAGAAAAAAGCACATATAGACAATGTTTTAAAGAAAGGCTATGATTACGCAACAATATATGTATTAGTATTACCCAAATCTTCTCACAAATCCAAATTATCATGTAACCTCCTGAAAATCCTTTTACTGAACTCTGATGACTCTTATCCCAGTTATATAATACTGACAAACAAAAGACTTTATTTTATTCCTCATGGCTGCCTCTTCTTTCATTACAAGTCTTATTATGGCCCCTCCTCCTAAAATAAATAGTCACAGATAGTAACAACCAGTCTTTGTCATCCTAAACAGATGGGCTCCTGTTGGCTTATCAATGCGGTTGACCTCACAAAGTGTGTTAGCCTTGATGATGCCAGGAAATGCAGTTTAGTGGCACCTGTAAAGTCATATCTGACCTTCATTAAAAAAGGATCTACATTTGTTGCACCACAACTTAACTAGGATGTTTTACATCAGAATAAATGTCTCTTATCTTTCTTCTGTCAGAGGGAATGGGACAATCATGTGAAGTCCCATAAACATGTCTATAGTTTTATCTTATCCATGTACTGTATCTGATTTGGTTTCCAAGACAAAGATTGTCACCTTTTTTTTGTTAAAATAAAATGGCCTCTCTAAGGTAAGATAAATTAAGATTTAGTTTTTTCCCTAACAATACTACATTGACTAAAGGGTGGACATCATAAAGTGGTGTCAAAGTTAATACACAGAGGGAACTAGATTAACTTTCCTGACATCAAGTGATTTATACAGCTTTAAAGGTCAAAATGACTTTACAACAGGACCTCCAGGCAGTATTGGCACACACACACTTTTTGATGTATCCCATTAAATACATTCATTCTAGGAGATCAGTGTGCCAGCATAAAATCAATAAAACCTTAACCTCTTGAATCATTTGAAAGTTAAATTATATTTGAATATATATTATCATGATGTACATATACATGCCAGGCCGTGGGTGTAGCTGTTTACCTCTGGGTGTCCAGCAGGGGAGTATGCAGCGTATGGCTGAACCACCTCAGGATCATCTTGGTCCGGAGTATAACTTTTCTCTTTTTCTCTCGCAGTGTACAGCACAGTATCAGCAGGGCTCACTGAAATAAACAACTCACGGTGAATGGTCTGCCAGTAAAGGGAAGTGAAGTGAAACTCAGCGGGACACTGGCAGAATTATAATCTCCTCAATGCTATGACACCTCAAACAAATCAAAACCCATCAACCTTTTTAGATTAGGTATCCTTTTCTTTGAAAGTTCTGAATGTAAAATTAGTAAATAAATGAATATATATATTTTTTTTTTCTGCAGGTGTAATAAAAAACATTATGACCCTGTTGACAGGTCATTGCATGCAGCTGAGGCTCACTGCTCATATGCTTCCCAGTCTGAAGCTTAAATGTTTTTACTTCAGTAGTTCTGACCTTCTGCTGAACACATTTTATTTCTCCATCTCAGCAGAGCATTACACACCCATTATAAACTCTGAAAATAGCTGAAAACAGCGTACATGTAAACTGTCATAATGCATCAACTTTAATAGATATAGAAAAGTTGAACGGTTCAAAGTCTTGTGACCCGTTTAAATAAAGTCTGGAGCTGAAAGCGTGCATGAGGAGTAGCATTTGTTGTGTGTGCTTAATATTAAAAAAAACGAAAGAGGAGGAAACTAGTAATGGTGAATGTTTTGATATTTGAATGACTCACCTACAGAGACCTTGTTGGGGTTCTTGGGGTCAGGGAAAGACAGGTAGACCTTGTACTCCTCTATCCAGGCCTGGTCCAGACCCGATTCGGGGTCCAGCCATCTCTTGAGCATAAACTGTACCGTCTGCTCGTCTCCAGCTGTGGTGGCCATGTGGGGCACTTTGGTCAACTCCCTGTGGGGGGGGACGAGGATAATGAAAGGTTTGATCCTGTAATGTTTTGGTCTGAAAGCTAAAAGGACCATGAGAAATGTCAAGTGACTCCTTGGGGAAACCACCATGGGATCCAGTGGCCTGCTGTTTCTCAAGAAATCTTTAGGTACTATGCTATTAGTATTGTTTCTAGGGGAAAGCTTCATGATGCTGAATGAATCCCATGACCTCAAGAATGTCGGAGTCTTCTGTTTTTTTAAGACTGAGTTTCAACGTGAAATCTAAATGCAAAACTCTTTTCATCAACCACCTCTTTTTGTTACACTTAACACTTGTTTAAAATTTATATTTTCTTTTTCCTCTTTAAAAAAAACGTGAACTTTCACCAACTCACCGGAGGTTTTCCTGAATCTGGATGTTATCCACCTCAGACAAAAACTTCTCAATGAGGCTCTCGTCCACGTCCTTCGCCACATCATTCACCCAGGACGGTGCGGAGCCGTTGCTCTGAGTGATACCATAGTGGCCGATTAGGATGCCCGCGGTCAGTACCGCGGCGCCACACAGAATCCCAATCAACACTTGCTTTATCATTCTCTGCCCCCCTGGAATTAGTTCTCTAAAGAAAATAGCTGTCCGTCTCTTTGACCCTAAATCTTGTGCCAGACAGTGAGCGTCCTCCAAAGTTCAGGGATGTTGTGGTGTTGCTTATGAATCCAGGCTTATGTAAGAGAAAATCCTCACATCTGACTCCCAAAATGATCACTGCAACACCAGAGCAACTGCTGAAGTGACTTCCCATAAGAAAGATTGTAAAGGTTACTCATTGATGTTTGCATGTGGGGTGGACTTTATCCCTTTGTGGATGTGTATTCTGTGAGTGTGCAATAAATATTACAATTATATGTGATATTAATTTATTGGTGTTTGAAACTTTAAATCCTCACCAGTTTCTTCAATGAGATTATGATTTGAAAAGTGATTGTACAGGATGAACAACTTGACATGTTTTAACTGAGCTAAATGGTTAATATTTCACTCAATTCATTGCTAAACACCAGATATGGCCAATTTAGCTGCTCTCCACTATATATGTATCCACTTAAATATAGCAAAGTCACTTTACACAATCAATAAAAACATAAAGTTCAAACAATATTTGATGTACAATACAATTATGTCAGTACTTAAATAAAGATGCCTCACAACTTTACAAAGCGGAAAGAAAAAATAACTCGCTTTCACTGTCGGAACTTTGTCAGTGTGACATCCGGCGGAAGTAAACAACACAAAGCGCGCGTAGCGTTAACGTCTCGCGCGTGTGGAGTGAGCTGGGAAACGGTTTTGAGAGGAAACAACAATGTCGTCAGTTGAGTATTTGAGAGAGTTTGTCAACGAGCGATATATATATAATATATTTTCTACAGTGTCTACGGTTTTATTTAATTATTCACAAAATGTTTACATTATACAGCCAGAATATTCTGCTTGTTATTAATATTATATTGCAAACATAAGCAACTCTTTCCAGTGTGAGGAAAGAAGATTAAAAAAGTTAAAATATGTTATCCAATACTAATGTTGGTATTTTCCGGGTTCATCCAATGGTACCATCCTGCCCTCGTCCATTACATTACATTTCATTTAGCTGACGCTTTTATCCAAAGCGACTTACATGCTATACATTAGACCGTAGACACAGCAACGGTGAGCAATGAGGGTTAAGTGTCTTGCCCCTGTCTGGATAGCCAGTGTGCTGAATGCCTGGTTTCATGTGAATGCACTGTTGGCATTTTCTTCTTCACCATCACAGTAGTACCTAATGCCGTTTGTTCTCTGTCCCTCCAGAGCTCCCACAGCAACATGTCTGTAAGGAGGAAGAGGAGCAGCAGCTCTGTATTCAGGAGAGGAGCTCCAGTCTGGACCAAGAGGACCCAGAGCCTCCACAGATTAAAGAGGAACAGGAGGAACTCTGCACCAGTCAGGAGGGAGAGCAGCTTGAGCTGAAGCAGGAGACTGAGACCTCCATGTTGACTCCTACTTGTGAGGAAAGGGACCACAGTGAACCAGAACCAACAGTTGACCACCAGCTCCTCTCTTACATCTCTCATGTAGCTGAGAGCCCAGATCAGAAAGGAAGTGAGCACGAAGACTCAGGATCAACCAGAAATGCAGAACCAGAACCAAAGAAAAGACGTCACAAAAATAGAAGTCACTGTGACGACATGGACTTGTTAAAGATGCACAGTACTACTCAGACAGGTAAAGCTCTTTTACAATGTGACACGTGTGGCAAAACATTCAAGTTCAGGTCGGGATTGCATACACACCTGAGAACCCACACGGGCGAGAAGCCATTTTCTTGCAAAATATGTGTAAAAGATTTTCGACGTAATAGTCACTTGATGGTCCACATGAGGACACACACAGGTGAGAAGACATTTTCTTGCAAAACATGTGGAAAGGATTTCCGATATACAAGTGAGTTGATGTACCACATGAGGACACACACGGGTGAGAAGCCATTTTCTTGCAAAACATGTAGAAAAGATTTTGGACATCATAGTACTTTGTTGACTCGCATAAGAAGAGCCCACACTGGGGAGAAACCGTACCTCTGCAAGACCTGCGGGAAAACATACTTTGATGCGTCTCAATTGAAAAGGCATATAAGATTGCATACAGACAAGTAGCCTCGTATTTGCAAAATACATAAAAGATAATTCAGTTTTCGAGTTCAGTTCACTTCAGTAATATGAGTGTAATGTGAACACTGTTGAGGCTGATAAACCCTCTCTCTGTATTGTTGAGTCAGTAATGTTGTCATTACAATTAGACAACTTCTGTTTTTTATGTACCTCATTTAATATTTTCATGAATTTTGTAATTGCTTCAACTTGATAAAATGCAATTATTCACCTGTTGGATTAATATTTGCTTTACAAAGGTTATGCACCACCTCAGTTGTTTGTGAACTCTGATGTTTAGTCTGATAAACTCTGGAGTTTTGGGTTCAGTTACGTTGTCATCCTGCCAATTAGAGTCAGTTCTTTTTTGATTGCAACATTTCATTTTGTATTTTTCTATTGCATCAACTAGATATTCTTTTTTTGGTTTTGATTTTAAGAGGGGACCCCCTAACACTAATTGTAGATGATGTTGTTTTACATAGTGTTGCCAATACATCAGCATAAGTAGTAATGAATAGTAGTGATGCAGTGATCAGTGCACAAAGGGGCGGGGCCACACAATACATTTTTGTGATCTAATGTTTTGGGCGTGATGGACAGTTTTGGGTTTTGGTGCTGAGTCAGCAGTGATGAGTGTGTTGTATTGGACCGTTGTGGTGAAGAAGGAGCTGAGCTGGGAACATCTCAAGGTTCTCCAGTCCGAGCTGGAAAATGTTCTTTGGTAGAGGAACACCTGTAATACTTAGCCTGCTGCCCGCAACCAGAACCCGAAATAAGTGGATTGAAGTGGATGGATTGCCGGATGTGTATTTTATTAAAAAGTTAGACAATTTACTTGCATGATTTCACTATAAAAAATAATCTGAGGTTGTTTAATTTGCTTCTTCATTTGGAGTTACTGTTCGCTTTATAAAATACATTTATTTTGTATTTTGCTGACATAATAAAAATTCTGGAATTGCAGGCCTATTGTGCAGCACATTTAACTATGAATAAAAAAACAAAAACAGTTTTCAATTTCAGTGGATTTTTGTTTTCAGTCACATTGCTTTCCTTCACCTTTCACAATCTCAATAAAAGCCGTCATTGAAAGATTAGAGGCGTTCACTGTATTGAGGACATGTGCCAAAGCACTCAAAGCTCATTAGCAACTGCCACTTTTGGTACGGAGGTTTTGTCTCTCCAGGATGGATTGTCTCTGCCTATCTTTATAAAACACACACAAACATTAAAAGGATAAGAAGCCACTCACTTTAGCCGTCCTTCTCTTTGACCCTAAATCTTGTGCCAGACACTGAGCGTTCTCCAAAGTTCAGGGATGTTGTGGTGTTGCTTATGAATCCAGGCTTATGTAAGAGGAAATCCTCACATCTGACTCCCAAAATGATCACTGCAACACCAGAGCAACTGCTGACGTGATTGTAAAGGTTACTATTGATGTTTGCATGTGGGATGGACTTTATCCCTTTGTGGATGTGTGTGTAAGTATTCTGTGAGTGTGCAATAAATATTACAATTATGTGATATTAATTTTTTTGTGTTCTCACCAGTTTCTTCAATGAGATTATGATTTGAAAAGTGATCGTACAGGATGAACAACTTGACATGTTTTAACTGAGCTAAATGGTTAATATTTCACTCAATTCATTGCTAAACACCAGATATGGCCAATTTAGCTGCTTCACTATATATGTATCCACTTAAAGTCACTTTACACAATCAATAAAAACATAAAGTTAAAACAATATTTGATGTACAATACAATTATATCAGTACTTAAATAAAGATGCCTCACAACAACTTGTTTAAACTCATAACTACGCTGCCTTATGTGGCTATAAATAATGAATTAAGATTATTGAGTTGCTTAAGTTCTCCATGGGTCTTGTGAGTCTAAAGACATAATAGTACATCTGTTTTAATAGCGTAGGAGAGAACATTACAATACTCTTTGTATGGGTGGTATATGACTTACACTTTCTAGATCGCTATACAACTTATGTATGAAGTTAAATGGTCAAACATCAAGAAAATGTATTTAATTCACTAGAGCATTATATTAAATAAATGCCTTGTTTTGTTTTGTTTTTCAAAAATGCTTTTTCACTAACTAATATACACATTTTGCAACGGGTTGTAATTATCCATAATTATAATATAATACACAACTTTAACATTACGGAAGAGAGGAAACAATACAAAGTCCACACAGAGGCCTTTCTGAGTACATCTAGGCTAAGCACGCCCAGGAGGTGGTTACCGGGATAGTAATGTAACCGGGTGGAACTGATGAAGAGTGATTGAGTCCCGCCGGACGGGTTATAAGGGGGCACCCGCTGGGAAGTCAGGGTTTTCCTGTGTCTCCGCCGCCGTAAGCCGGAGTGCCGAGCTTGCGTTCGGTGGCTGGCCTCACGTGTGACTGTAGCGGTCCGCGTGCTTTCTTCCAGCGGGCCGAGGTGTAGCGGGACTGTGTCGCAGTAGACGGTGAGCGTCGGGAGTTCGGGATCTGGGCGGCATCGGGTGTGGTGGAGACAGTGTGCGTGGGGAAACAGCTGCTCTCAGGTAACTATGGAGGGGTTAATGGGTCGTCAGTCGGCCGTTGGGTGCTGGGAGTATGGTGCATATGAACGAGGTTATGTTTATTTCAGAGGTTCCTGAACAGTGCTTCCAATCGTAGCCGGGGCGGGAAATCCACGTGAGGTTGCTGGACAGCCGGTGGGTTATGGGGGCTGCTAGGGGGATGGGTCTTCTTCTTGGTTTGGCAGTTATGGGTTCTTAATTATGTTTTTATTTTACTTATGTTTTACAGTTAAGTGAACCGCTGCCTTGGTCTTTTGTTTTTGTTTTGTTTCTTTGATTTCGCGTGTGCTGCCTGCCAAGCCAGCTGTCACTGTCAACACCACTTGTTGCTCCGAATAAATGCAAATGGTTGCACCAGCACTCTGACCCTCGGGAGTGTGTTTACCTTTACGGTATCTGAACCGGGGTTCGGTAGCATGTGGGCCGCTTAACTTTTAGCATTCATTCTCTATGGTAGTTCTTATCGTTACAAGTGTCATACACTCTTTGGCCACAAGTGAGATTTTGAGGGCGCTGTTTCCCCCCTTGGATAAAGGGGAAAGAGACACCGTTTCCCTCTGTGACAGACGTCACGGCTTTACCATCAGACAAACAGTCACAGGTAAGTATGGCTCATTCTTTCTAGTATTAATGAACGGTTCTCAGTTGTATATGTGGGTCAACTGTTTCTGTACTTTAGTGTTGTTGTTTACCATTGGTTGTAACTCTTTGTGTTGCTAGCAATGTCACGTTAGTACATTAAACTTCACGTATGTAACGGGACTTGTGCACGTATATTGTTTGTGTGTAACGCTCTGTCAGCTTTAACCGTAAGTCATGTGCTCGTCTCTATGAATCATATTCTTTTGAATGGGTAAATACTACAGTATGAGTCTCTTTCATTGCCCACATTAAGGTGTGTGTGTGTCCTAGTCATTACAATGCTGATCAACATTAGTGAGGGGTTCTGTAAATAAAATGTGTTTTGCTGTGCACAGGAGATGATGAAGAAGACCATCAACTTCTACCCAGGAAGGAAGGCGGTGTCGTTCAGAGCGGGTCGTCTGCAGCAGGACCCCTCTGATGAGGCCATTAAAATTGTGTTGCATTTTCAATTCTGTTGGTAGTTTCATAGTTCATAGTTCCATAGTCTTGCTCCTCCAGGAGGATTCACTGAGTGGAGCGGAGTTGCAGTGGAGAAGATTGTAACCGAGATCCTGGAGCAGCAGAAGAAGAACCGTTTAGCCTGCCGTCAGCCAAAGTCACGTAGATTCATGCTGCACAACATCAGGAGAATACGTCCACTTCTCACCCAGAAGGCAGCACAGGTTCTGGTCCAGGCTCTGGTCATCTCGCATCTAGACTATTGTAACTCCCTCCTGGCGGGTCTACCTGCTGGTGCCATCCGACCTTTGCAGCTCATCCCGAATGCAGCAGCTCGACTGGTCTTTAACCTCCCGAAATTCACCCACACTACTCCGCTCCTCCGCGCCCTTCACTGGTTACCGGTGGCCGCCCGCATCCGCTTCAAAACATTGGTACTGGCGTACCGTGCTACGAACAGATCTGGTCCAGTCTACATCCAGGAGGTAAAACCTTACACCCCATCTCGTGCGCTCCGCTCGGCTTCTGCCAATCGCCTTGTAGCTCCGTCGCTGCGAGCTAAACACTCAACAAAGTCTCGACTGTTCTCTGTCCTGGCTCCTCGATGGTGGAATGAGCTCCCCATTGACATCAGAACAGCAGAAAGTCTCTACATCTTCCGTCACAAACTAAAAACACATCTTTTCCGACTATACCTTGAATAAAGGAAGTAGCACTATAGTAGCACTGAAATGGCTCTTACTGATAGCACTTTGTAGTTGAACTTTTGGACGAAATTGTACCTTCTTGATTCTTGTTCTTATTCTTGTATGTAACCGTAGAATGCACTTATTGTAAGTCGCTTTGGATAAAAGCGTCAGCTAAATGAAATGTAATGTCACGTTATCTCGCTGACGGTTCCTTTCTTCTTTCAGACAGAAACTGAAGTATTTCTACTGCTCCAAAAGGTCTTGATAGGGACAGAGGGATCGGAGAGAAGTGACCATCATTAACCCACATGTTTGCACAAAACAGGCTCCAGAGTCGATTATGTGTTATTTTAACCAACTTTATTTCAAAGAAAGGGCAATTTGATAGTGTAACCCTCTGGGAAAACCAGTTGTTACCAAAACATTTATTCATAGTATTATATTTCCGCCTTACTGAGAATTCCTTTTATTTATTCTGTATTTAATTTATTATTATTAAGCAATTTCCTTTTTGCTCAGGAAGTGTTCTACCTGTCAAAAAAAAACTTGACAAGTGGGCCTATTGGTTCAAGGTGAAATAACTACATGCTTTTGGTGTAAAACGGTCTAAGTCCAGCCTCATTTGCGTTAGAGAGATGCAGTCGAGTGTGAAGACCGACGGAGCCTGATGAGAAGTTAGAATTACGGAGCGATATTACTGCTACTGGGACTTGATATAATACTGAACAAAGAGAAGTTAGAGTATGTTTGAGCCCATACGAAGTTTATCAACTACTGAGGGGACCTGGAGAGCAGCTTAGAGCACCGTTTATTCTTTTCTTTCCCGGCTGGGTTTTCTGGATACCCTTGAACTTTGAGTTGGATTGGAATCTCTCCCTGACGAGGGAGATGACGAGCCACCCGTGTTGAGCACCTGGATTGAGGAGCGCTTCCAACGTTCATCTACCTTGCTGTCAGTGTGGTAGGACTGTGGGGAAGGACCTCAAAGGACAGTTGAATCTAGCAGAACATCCTATTTTTTGAGGATTACTTTTATTTTCTGGGTGCACCCATTTCAAAGGACATTTCTAATTTTACTAAACTGAATGCCGGCAATGTTGTAAATAATTTATGTGTTAATACAATTGTTTTCATTTAAACTTAACTCTGTCTGGTTGCTCATTGTGGTGTCTGATTTCTGGTAATTACTCTCTACGAATCTGGGTTATACTGGTCCAGTGTGCACCTACCCTCCATGTGGGTTACACTTGCTTCCTGTTTCAAGACACAAACAACAAGCGACGTTTCAACCCGAGTGGACTCTTTCCCTCAAAAGACACAACGTCAATTCCGGTGTGTTTTGACCAGAGACTGTATACAAGGTTTGACATGGATTTTCTGAATTAAACAATACGGCATTCACGAGGACAGCTACGTGTTCTCTCGCTATTCTCAACATCTGCTGTAACGACGACAACAGTAGACGCTTTCGGCCGAAAGTCGCCAGTTAACAGGGCCGCCTGTTAATCCGTAACACCGGTACTCCACTTATGTGTGGTCGATTGCTGATTTGTGCACTATATATTTTACAGTCTGTAAGGAGTGTTGAGAAATATCAAATGCTCTATGATAATGTTTTATATTCATTTGCTTTGTATGGTTTTTATATTCATTTACTTATGCAAGACCTCATACACAAGCAGAACTATGTCTGTTGGGCAGGGAGCCCACCAGAGAAAAAACCTTCATAGAGGCAAATAAGGAGATGAACAAACACATCTGAAATTCCTCTTATGTTGAGCAATTCCTCTTGTTATGTTGAAATGGAATTTGGCAAAGTTCAAGGAATAAGAACCATCTTGCTGAATAACAGGATGTGCGTAGGGGAAGAACTATGCTTCCCCTAGAGTAAACAAAGAGCGGCGGTCACGTTGACATGTATCAAGGAAACGATCAACATGCAATGTGGGCGTATGTTGGTGTGTAACTTCTCTGTGTAAGAAATCTAATAAAAGACGAAGCCACGACAGGGAAGAGCAGATTTCGTTGGTGAGGCTTTGACTGCGTAGTCATTGTAAGGAACGATATCTCCTTCAGCTGAAGCTTGGTAACTTGTATACTTGGTCTTGTGTCTTATTGTCCATTACAGAGAACCTGAAGAAGTCCGTACGTGGGTGTGCACGTAAGAAGCGCATCAATTGGGGGCTCGTCCGGGATTTCTCTAAAGACGGCTTCTTCACGAATTGGTGGTCTCTTGGTCCAAAGGTGAAAAGACTCGTTGAACATCTGACGTCATAAAAAAGGGTAAGCAGACCATTCTTCTGCATTGAATACAGCTAAATTTAAGGGTGTTCAACGTCTTAGTAACCCGCAGACTGCTAAAATAAATGTATTTTCATTTCTGAGTGGACAATAAGAATTATTGTTATCACTAAAGAGGTCTGGGACCTCAGCGGTCCCACCGTGTAAAGTCTGAGTTTGGCAACTCCGCCTATTTCCTGACGAGGGATAAGGTTTTGCTGGGTCGTAAAAACCCAAAGAAGTAGGGCACCTTTAAACCCTAATCCCCCTAACCCTAATCCCCTAAACCCTAAATCCCCCTAACCCTAAACCCTAACCTGACAGTCTGGGGCCGGTAATAATCACAGGTTGAAGTCCTAGTTACAGGCTTGAGTCCTGGTAACCTCTTTTTTATAATCACAGGTTGAAGTCCTAGTTACAGGCTTGAGTCCTGGTAACCTCTTTTTTATAATCACAGGTTGAAGTCCTGGTTACAGGCTTGAGTCCTAGTAAAAAAAAAAAAGAAAAAAGCATGAATGAGATGTGTATGATTGCTGAATGACAACAATTGAAGCAGCAGTACTGCCCAAAACCTCACGGTGTCAACAAAAAGCAGTAGTCTGTTGAAGTAGATTGTGGCCATTCAGATAATAAAGCTCTGCTGATAACCATAAAAGTGTTCTTGGCAATCTGATAACCTTCTTGGAAAGTTGTGGCAGTTTAATAAAGTCCCTTAAACTAGTTTTGCAATTTAATAAAATCCCTGGCAGTTTGATAAAATTAAAAGTTGTATAATGGACGGGGAATTTGATAGGGAAATAGATGATGGAGGCTGGGGAGTTAAGGGTGGCTGTGGGCCGTATAAACCAGTAGAAAAACAGTTGCAAATAATGGAACATGCCGTAGCCAGAGTACACGGTAAAGGGAAAAAATCTGAGGAAGTGATGGCGCGCATGCGTGAGGAGGTAGAGAGGATCCTAACAGACCAAGCTGAGACCACGCAGTGCCAAGAGCCTCTGTCCAAAATCTTTTGGACACAGGAAAGCAAAGATAGAAGAAGAAGAAAAGGCAGAGCAAGCAAGAGAAAAGGGAAAGCTTTTTCAGAAAGGAAAGGCAAAGAAACAAAGGGACAAAGCAAGTCAGGAGAAGCAAAAATGGGCTCAGTGGGCCATAATGTGGCAGGGAGTCAAACATCTAATGTCAAACACAGCACAGGGACAGGGGGAAAAACTGCCACCGCCATATGCTCCCAGTAGCTTTTTGCAATCTCCCAGGAGCACAACAGCAGTGGTACAGGACAGCCGTCTTAAGCGGGGTTCCTGAAAAAGTGCGTGTGGCGATAGAAGAAAATCCAGACATGGCCGCAGCTGATTCCACTAAATGGGAACGACACATAATTTTTCATATGACACGTGCACAAGATACCATAGACACTGAAGAAGCAGACCTTAAAGAGCTCCAGGCTCAACTGCTCAAGTTACAATTAGCTGAGTTCAAACAAAAGGTCAATGAGGGAAAGAAAGACAAAGATAAAAAGGGAAAGCATGTCATGGCTATGACTGCCAACTCCCCACAAGGGGACGCTGATCTTTTCCCAACTCCTGATTGGGTCCCACCAAGCCCAATGCAGCCACCTGTTCAGTACTACCAAGCGCCACCTCAGCAATGGCAGCCACGAAACAATTATAATGGGGGAAGGGGCAGAGGGAGACAAGGGAGGGGGCTGGGAGGTCCGCCCCGGGGAGGAGCTTCGGGTGCCTGTTTTACCTGTGGTCAGATGGGACACTGGGCTAGGGATTGTCCGCAGAACGGGGGTCGGCAGCAAGGGGGCAGGGGACACCAGCAGGGAGGGCAACAATCACAAGGCCCCCCTCAAGGTCAGCAGGGCCCACCACCGTTCCAAATGGCTGGATGGCCTTGGCCTGGTGATGCCAATTACCAGCCACAATGACACTCCCCAACAGAACAGCAGGACACAGGGACAACGGCAGATCCCATGGTGTCCATGGTAGTGGAAGGAGTCCAACAAGCTTTTCTAGTGGACACAGGGGCCACATGTTCCACAATTAGACATTGTCCTCCACAAAAGACTACACCTAAAAATATCACAGTGATGGGCTTCTCTGGGGAGAAACAAAGACTGCCAATAACCGAACCACTGCACACTGCTATCGGGAAGCAACGCGTACGTCACCCTTTCGTCGTATCGCCAACGGTCCCCATGAATCTTATGGGGAGGGACCTCCTCATCAAGCTGGGAGTGTCTATATTGTGCAATGCAGATGGACTTGTTTTGACTTTTCCAGACGGTTACCAGATAACATGTACCGAGGAATACCGAGGTCACGGACAATATGTTCTCTCCCCCGCTTCTGACAACCCCCATGCCGACATATACTGGGCCATGTTGTCTCCAGAAAACCCGGGTACTCAGGGCATCCTTAAGCAATTCTTCCTCTGGAAGCCCTGGATTTCCCAAATGGCACCCTATGTTCCAACCCCCGATCCCCCTCATGTGACCCTTAAATATGATATTGAATCTGACCTCTTTTATCAGGATGCCTTTCAGGCAATAGAAGACACCAAGTGGGAAATTACCACACAGAATATCTATGTAGGACCAGAGGGCGTAGCCGCCGCGGTCCAACTGACTCCTGAGCAGTTACCATGGTTTGTTATGCAGGACGAATCAGCACCACATGTTTCCTTAGCTTTGCACCCAGGTCACGACGCAAAAACTTTAGGTCCAATGGTAAAGACGGCATTAGCAGCCACTGACTGGACATCAACACCCGCCCCACAGATCCAGTACTCCCCACAGACTAAGACCTTTTGTATTTCCTGTACATGCTATGACATAGCTACACCACAACATGAACTCATTACCAGACACCATGGTAGGGAAAGAACTGATCACCAAGATGCTACACAAATACTAGACAAACTTCCTGGACCATTGTGGTCCCAAAATCCCACGGACGTGGGTAAAGTAACGTGTGCTCCAATGACCTTCCGACTAAAAAACTCTCCTCCGATTTGGATTCCACAGTACTCCTGTTCTAGTGAAAAACAGCTCGGAATAGCTGACACAGTAAAAGGCCTTTTGGAGGCCGGGGTTTTAGAGCCGTCTTGTTCCCAGTGGAACACGCCCATCCTTCCGGTGTTAAAGCAGGAAACAGGCAAATACTGGATGGTCCATGACCTCCGTGCCATAAATGAGCTAATAGTGGATACTACGCTCACAGTTCCAAACCCACATGTAGCCCTGGCAGATATCGGTCCTCAGCATCATTGGTTCACAGTGCTTGACCTGTCCAATGCATTCTTTTGCATTCCGTTAGCCTCTCACTTGCGCGACGTATTCTCTTTCACCTATATGGGGCGCCAACTTCGTTACACACGATTACCTCAGGGTTTTAATCTCTCGCCAGGCCTTTTTAACACAGTGTTGAAACAATCCCTGAGTGGGTGTGATCTACCCCCAGACACAGTACTGGTTCAGTACGTTGATGACCTTCTGATTGCGGCACCCACGGCTGTGGATTGCCTGAAAGCAACTCAGGATGTGTTAGTCACTCTGGCCAAAGAAGGCTATAAGGTCAGCAGAAAAAAGATCCAGGTCTGCAGACGGGAAGTGACCTTTTTGGGGAGGGTACTCTCAGCAAATGGGGTGGGAATCTCGCCAGCGCATAGATCCTCCATTTTGTCACATCCTAAACCCACCACAGTTAAAGACATGTTGTCCTTCCTGGGCCTAACGGGGTACAGTAAGACGTATGTTCCAGGGTATGTTGACCTAACCGACCCTTTAAGGGCCATGGTCCGAGAGAAAGGCATGCGCAATCTGTCCTCGCCGTTAGATTGGACGGAACAAGCAGATGAGGCATTTGTCACAATGAAACAATCGCTGGCAGCGGCAGCGAATCTAGCATGCCCCGACTATTCCCTGCCCTTCCATTTGGATGTTTCTGAAACAAAATGCGCAACAAATGGAGTTTTGTTTCAGAAAAAGGGGGGTAGAGTGGTATTGGTCTACATGAGTATTCCACTTGAACAGATTGAAAAACGCCAACCGGCCTGCACGCAACACGCGGCAGGGGTAGCTAAATGCATTGAAAAATCCTCCCACATAGTTATGGGACACCCTTTGATAGTTCTGACGTCATATAGCATCGTGTCCTTCGTTAACTCAGCAATGTTCTCCCTCACCCCCACCAGACAGAGAAGGATCAGTAAGATACTGCAAGCACCCAATTTGTCCTTCACACACGAGGGCATCAACATGGCCGATCAGATGGGGGAGGGGGAACCACATGAGTGCGAGGACAGAACCAGGAAGGTAGAAAAAGTCAGACCAGATCTCTCAGCACAGCCACTAGGGGCAGGAAGGGTGTTGTACACAGATGGTTGTTGTTTCCGTCATGAGACAGACGGACTGAGGGCTGCCTACGCAGTAGTAGAAGACACAGGAGACAGGGTAGTGACCATTGCAGCTGAAAGGATGCTGGGAGCACAGTCAGCACAAAGAGCAGAGGTGGTAGCACTTATCAGGGCCCTAGCGTTAGGGAAGGGACAGGAAGTAACCATTTACTCAGACTCAGCGTATGCAACGGGAGCAGCGCTCCTTGAGTTACCACAGTGGTTAAAAGCAGGGTTCCTCACAGCAGGGGGAAAACCAGTCAAACACGAAGAAGAAATGAAGAGGTTGGCACAAGCCATTCTCCTACCTGCTAAGGTAGCCATAGTCAAGTGTAAGGGCCACAGCAACACACAAGATACAGTAGGGAGAGGGAATGATGCAGCAGATTGTGCAGCCAAAGCCGCAGCGGGCTACCAACCCCACCAGCTGTTACTGACCACCGACTTAGAGAACAGAGCAGAAATAGACAAGGAGACCATTGTTAAAATGCAAGCCATGGCTAGGTAGAGGAGCTACCCAAAGTGAAGGGCTGTGGAGGGGACCGGATGGAAGGCCCATCCTACCTCCAGGGGTAAGAGACACAGCGCTTGAAGAAGCTCATGGGGTGGGACATGTGGGAGTAAGTCAAATGATGAAAAACTTACAACACTGGTGGCATCCCTTTATGAAACCCATGGTTGAGCAGGTTACAAAAACATGCCCTGAATGCCGTGCTTTCAACCCAAAGTCGGCAGTGAGACCAGAAGGTGGTCACTATCCTCTTCTAACAGTGGCAGGGAAAGAAATTGTAATCGATTACACCGACATGATACACCCAGTGCAGGGCTGCAAATACCTGTTGGTATGTGTAGATTCATACACGGGATGGCCAGAGGCTGTTCCAGCAAGAAAAGAAGACGCGGCAACAGTGATAAAATTCCTGGTTGATCGATACATTCCCCAACATGGGTTTCCAGAGAAAGTGAAATCAGACAATGGGTCACACTTTAAAAACAAGGATCTGATGAGGGTCGAAGCAATGCTGGGGTTGAAACACAAATTTGGCTCGGTTTATCATCCCCAGTCCCAAGGTAAAGTGGAGAGAATGAACCTAAACTTGAAAAACAAAATAGCAAAAATCTGCAGTAAATCAGGAATGAACTGGGTACAAGCCCTGCCACTGGCTCTCATGTCTATAAGAATGTCAGTAAATACCAGAACGGGTTTCTCGCCACATGAGATGCAAACGGGGAGATGTTTCCCTGGGCCCCACTCACAATTGCCACTCTCTGACATATCCGATGAACTCTCACACAAAGTTTTTTTCCGCCAGCTACAAGGCACAGTCTCTTTGTTCTCAAGACAGGTTGCAGCTGTTCACCAAGCGGAGGAGCCAAAACCAGCTCCAGAGTCCGAGTGGGTGCTACTGAGGGTCATCAAAAGAAAGTGGTCGGAGCCACGGTGGTTGGGTCCATTCAAGGTAACAGCCCGAACCACGCACGCTGTCCAGCTCCAAGGCAAGGGAACGCAGTGGTACCACTGGACCCAGTGCACGCCGACTCAGGAACCAGGACGTCCCAACACAAGAAGTAGTCAGGGATCTGGCTACCAACACGGAGGGCATCCATCTGACACTAGGGCAAAAGAGGCATAATAATCCTCTCCAGTGTCCAACAGAGTACAGGGTAGTCTACCCCTGGTACTTGAAGAAAGGAGACCTGCAGAAGAATCGACGCCGACGTAACGTATATTGTTGAATGTATATCATGCTGTATTGCCAGAGTTGTAACTAGAACCCATAAAGGAAAGTTAAAACCTTATTTACAGAGTCCTACTGCTGTAATAATCTTGTGAAAAAGGAACTAGTTAAAGAAAATTTGCTTGCTCAAAATAATACCCGTGTGGACATATGTGTGTAAAAGTAATTGTAACGACTGTAACTGTATTAAGTGTGGGCATTGTGACTCTAATCCTCTGGTGGTATTGTAAGCTTCCTCGACAGGGATGTTCTCAGGGGGCTTGACCTAATTCCAGTAACAGTCTTTTCTGGTCCGCCCCCAGGTTCAGTAGATGAGCAGATTTATAGCGCCACCGGGGTGTCAGGGCAAATTAATAACTGGATGTTAATGGCCGAAAGGGCGGCAAATCTTACCAATAGTTCCTGCATTGTATGCTTGGGCCCCAGACCATTGCTACGTATCGTCCCGGCTGCAGTTCCGCTCCACTGTCTCCTCGAATTGGTGACATGTGAAAATGTGTCTCCTGACTGTGCAGCCTCAGACCAAGCATACCCTCTAACACCCACTACCTCGGCGCCCCCGTTGTTCTCCATCCAGGTAGCGGTCAATAATTTCATTTGCGTACGGCAGAATGGCTCAAAACCAATAGCTCAGCATAATATTTCCAGTTGCATTACTGTGCTGACGGCGTCCAACACCAGTTCTTTTGCATCCCGGTCTGATCTCTGGTGGTGGTGTGGGAGTATGAAATTATATAACGTACTTCCGAAGGGAAGGCAGTGCGCCGTGGTGTCTCTAATTATTCCAGCATCCCTCTTTACCGTACACGATGATTACTGGCCAGACCCCAGCTCGGCATTACAGGACTTTTTACCGGAAGTACATGCGGGGACTGAAGTAGCCCCTTCCAGGCGCAAAAGATCCTCTACTCAATATGAGTGGTTGGGAAAAGGTGACCCCACTTATGTTGATGGCATAGGAGTCCCCAGAGGCGTACCAGATGAGTATAAACTCACGGATCAAATAGCAGGTGGTTTTGAGTCCTCCATATGCCCATGGTGTACTATAAACAAAAACGTAGACCGCATAAATTATGTCCACTACAATGTGCAGAAATTGGGAAATTGGACTCAGGAAGGGTTTGAATCGGTGCACGAGCAGCTCCGGGCCTCCTCTCTTATGGCTTTCCAGAATAGGATGGCTTTGGACATGCTGTTGGCCGAAAAAGGGGGAGTCTGTGCCCTATTTGGAAACCAGTGTTGTACCTTCATTCCCAACAACACCGCTCCTGACGGTAGATTGACCAAGGCCATAGATGGACTTCGAACCCTGAATGAAAAGATGAAAGGGACAGCTGGATGAATACATTCGGGAAATATAAGTCACTAGTCTCATCCATTCTGCTGTCCATAGCAGTCTTTGCTGCCCTCCTCACCTTGTGTGGGTGCTGTTGCATTCCATGTCTTAGGGGGCTGTCTGAAAAAATAATAACAAGAGCAGTGGGGGGTACGGAAGTTCGTAACGCCATGATGCCATTGCTGGCTGAGGGGGAAGCTGGGGACCTGGGAAAAAAGGTACTGGAATTGGAGTTACAATGCTGAAGTAAAATCTCATGATGGGTGGACTCTTGTTAGAGTCCAAAAGGGGGAGTGTGAATTTTCTTAAAATTACAACAACATTGCTATTAAAAGTGTAAACATGCTATGTATACCAAAAGGCTAAAAAATAACCATGCTTCTGTCTCCTATCATAGTGTGAACTCTTCGTAGAGTTCAAAAGGGGGACTGTTGAGAAATATCAAATGCTCTATGATAATGTTTTATATTCATTTGCTTTGTGTGGTTTTTATATTCATTTACGTATGCAAGACCTCTTACACAAGCAGAACTACAGTTATGTTCATAATAATAGCAGTGTGTTTAAAAAGGTGAGTAAACCTCAAAATTCTTCAAATAAATTGTATTTTAATGAACACAAATACATTGGGGACACTGCACATTCTATTTCAAAGCAAGAAAATTGGAAAAAGTAATTGAATTTGATAATATTTTACAGAAAGTGAAGAAATATAATGTTCAAAAAAATAGCAGTGTTGACATCTTTCTTTACAAACTAAAACATTTACTGTATAAACCAAGAAATGCTTGAAGATTCAACTTTCCTGAGAATCATAAACTAATATTTAGTTGCATAACCACGGTTTCTGATAACTGCTTCACATCTGTGGCACATGGAGTCGACCAACTTCTGGCACCGGTCAACAGGTATTGCAGCCCAGGACAATTGTACTACGTTCCACAATTCCTCTGCATTTCTTGGTTTTGCCTCATGAACAGCATTTCTTATGTCAGCCCACAAGTTTTCTATGGGATTAAGGTCCGGGAATTGTGCTGGCCACTCCATTACTTGAATTCTGTTTGTCAGGAACCATGATTTTGCTCGCTTGCTGGTGTGTTTGGGGTCATTGTCTTGTTGAAACACCCATTTCAAGGGCATTTCCTCTTCAGCATATGGCAACATGACTTCTTCCAGTATTCTGATGTACTCAAACTGATCCATGATCCCTGGTATGCGATAAATAGGACCAACACCATAGTACGAGAAACATCCCCATATCATGATGCTTGCACCACCATGCTTCACCGTCTTCACTGTGTACTGTGGCTTGAATTCAGTGTTTGCAGGACGTCTGACAAACTGTCTGTGGCCCTTAGACCCAAAAAGAACAATCTTACTCTCATCAGTCCACAAAATATTACGCCATTTCTTTATAGGCCAGTCAGTGTGTTCTTTGGCATATTGTAACCGCTTCAGCACATGTCTTTTTTTTAACAATGGGACTTTGCGGGGGCTTCTTGCTGGTAGCTTGGCTTCAAATAGACGTCATCTGATTGTTACAGTACTCACAGGCAATCTTAGATCTTCTTTGATCCTCCTGGAGCTGATCATTGGCTGAGCCTTTGCCATTTTGGTTATTCTCCGATCCATTCGAATAGTCGTTTTTCTTTTTTTTCCTCGCCTTTCTGGTTTTGGCTGCCATTTTAAAGCGTTTGATGTCATTTTAGCTGAACAGCCTATCATTTTCTGCACTTCTTTATAGGTTTTCCCCTCTTTTATTAATTTCTTAATCAAAGAACGCTTTTCTTCTGAACAGTGTCTTGAACGACCCATTTTACTCTGTTTTTCAAGGACAAATTCACAGCCAGCATATGCAGCGTCAGTTGCCTTGATCCTTAAATAAGGGCCACCTGTTTAACACCTATTTTGTTCACATAATCACATGACCTCACTAATTGAACTCGGCACTGCTATTTTTTTGAATAAGCCCCTTTGAGTAAATGATTCAGTTTCACAGAATCAGCAGCATGCACGTCATGCCTGTTGGGTCTGTTGGTTTTCTATACCTTTACTAAACCTTCTAGAAACTTACTTGCAGTGTAGAAGTTGAAATTCTAACAAAAACAGTGATTTATCTTGCTAGTGATGTGGGACTGCTATTATTTTGAACACAACTGTATGTCTGTTGGGCAGGGAGCCCACCAGAGAAAAAACCTTCATAGAGGCAAATAAGGAGATGAACAAACACATCTGAAATTCCTCTTATGTTGAGCAATTCCTCTTGTTATGTTGAAATGGAATTTGGCAAAATTCAAGGAATAAGAACCATCTTGCTGAATAACAGGATGTGCGTAGGGGAAGATCTTGCTGAATAACAGGATGTGCGTAGGGGAAGAACTATGCTTCCCCTAGAGTAAACAAAGAGCGGCGGTCACGTTGACATGTATCAAGGAAACGATCTACATGCAATGTGGGCGTATGTTGGTGTGTAAACTCTCTGTGTAAGAAATCTAATAAAAGACGAAGCCACGACAGGGAAGAAGAGATTTCGCTCGTGAGGCTTTGACTGCGTAGTCATTGCAAGGAACGATATCTCCTTCAGCTGAAGCTTGGTAACTTGTATACTTGGTCTTGTGTCTTATTGTCCATTACAGAGAACCTGAAGAAGTCCATACGTGGGTGTGCACGTAAGAAGCGCATCAATATATATATATATATTACCATGTCATGTCATACTTTTATACCACCATTACTCAGGTTTGAGGAGACGGCACTGTTAGTCTTAGCTAAACACTGGAATATTTTATCCAGGTAAACCTTAACAACCTCTCTTAGTGTGACAGTGCTCAGATAAGTGCCAAGCTTCCAAAGGACCGCCACTAGATGTCAGAGTTTATTTGGAAAACATTTCTTTTTAGGTTTCTGTGATGTTCAGTTAGGTTTTGTTTTATTCTGCTTTTAATGAAAAGTGCTGTTGAAACTTGCTATATGCAATTAATGTGATGGTTAATAATTCAATACTAGGCCAAAATTAAGTTATATATTAATACAAACATATTTGCTTAAACAATAAAGCTACAGTTGTCTGACTTCTGCCCCCTACTGGTGGCACCTGCCTGACTACTGGTGGCACCTGCCTGACTACTGGTGGCAAGTCTCTGATGTGTCGTGGCACTTCTGTGACAACTACTGGCACTGGCAGCTTGTGGCACCTACCTAACTACATATAAGGAGAGGACAAGTGGTGGTTTTATCCAACTTGTATTTAAAAAAAATTAAATAAAATCTAACAAGTGGCCGAAATGAGTTTCCTATCTCTAAGGCTCAGCCTACACCTTCATTTCGAAAGGAGTCAGCTGAGGTGGTTCGGGCAACTCATCAGGATGCCTCTTGGCATCCTGATGAACCCACTGGAGGTTTTCCAGGCATGTCCAACTTATTTTGCACTGTTGCTGAGTTACATTTCCCATCCAATTTCAATGGGATCCATTGAAATTGTGACTCAGCAACACTTTTTTTTTTGACAGTTGTCATAGATAAACAGGACCTGTTTATATTCGTAGAAAAAAAGTGTATTCTCCAGTTAATTAGAATCTATATAGTTGTGCGGGTGGAAAATATATTCCAGTGTTTAGCTAAGACTCTGTCTCCTCAGACAGAGTCTTACAGACAGACAGATATATATATATATATATATATATATATATATGTGTAAGCGATAATATTAGGGATCGAGCAATATATATATATATATATATATATTATTATTAAAAAAGGCGGGTACATGATACATATTAGGGTATATAAGTGTAATATATTATGAAGTGAAATGTAGTAGTAGCAAAACAATATTCAATAAAGTTAAGCAGTATTATACAGCAATATCTTATTGCATAGTGTGAGTAAGTCTACAACGAGACACATGCTATCTATCTGTACACTTAGGCAATGACACAAGCAAAACCCGCAACTCCTCCATTCTATGATCATAAAACTGATTTACGGCAGCTGACCTGTTGCAACAACAATGGGTGTAAAGGACCACTTTGGGTTTGAGTTTAAGGGCTTTTGCCAATATTTGTAAACGTTTGTAATTTATTAAATAATTCTTATTTAATTAATTATATATCTCGTATGTGCGTCAATGTTATCTGTATATGATTGACCGGAAGTTCCGCGCACCTGCGGTGTCGGGGTTGGTCCCTTTTCTGTCGCCGTAGTTTGCATGGGTGAAAGGAACTTTTACGGTGACGGTCTGGCGAAGGTCACGCAGCCGCGTTTGAGCTTGTATGTTTTATCTGAAGTTATTATGGATGGATTTGAACAACTCGACGCCCGTTTCATAACGGAAGAAAGGATTATCTTATATTGTTTACATTCCTTGGTGAGCGCAGCGAGGTATGATATGTTTTACTTCGTTGGCACATATGTACGTCTCATCTTTCCATGTAACAAATGTTTGTGTATTTAATGACTTTGTAACCGGGAGAACAAGTGTGTGAAAGATTGTTTTGTTTGTACGTTTTTAATACAGTTTTCACGGTGCAAAGGCGATGATAAAATAAAGGACGGACGTCATACTGGTTTGACGAACGGAATAAAAGAACACCTTATGCATCAGTCGAGACTCTCTTTTTGGACCCAAGGGCTGTTACAGTGAAAACTCGACGCTACATCTGAGTCATCCGCTGTGCTGTATGACACGCCATCTTCGTTCGTGAGGTCGCCATCGTTCGCCCCACGCACTCAAGCGAGGTCGTAAGTCAGTAGCACATCTAACAGAGACTATATATGCGCTGAGAGACTGGTCAACGGAAAGAAGAAGGAAAATACAAACGAACTGAGCTGTTTACATTTACATGTCCATATATCCTGATTGATTCAAGTTATAAGGCTAAATAGCCTAGCAGGCTTTTGTGTTTGTGAATTAATTGTGAAATGTGCAATGCTTGAGGGTTTAATTTCATGTTGAATTTTAAAACTCGTGAAAGGCGTGTGATACTGAATTGTTTATATTTCAAAGGTTAACTCTAGCTATTCTAATCCTTGAGCTGTCTGGAATGTTTAAAGTGTTTACATCTGGTTATTTAATTTCCATTCTGGGTAGACCTACCTTAATGTTTGAAGCGAACAGCATTGGGTTACGTCACTATCTTGTAACCGTAGCTCCCGGAATCACTTTAAATCTAGAAATAAATCAATTAGTGATTCAAACATGTCAGAAGAGAAATCCAAATGCCCAGAAGAAACGGCTTCTCGTGAACGGAAACTTACAGAAAAGGGCAAGCAGATGCGTGAAGAGGAAGCTAAAAGGCACTTAAAGGCATTTTTGAGAGCTTATGAATCTTGGAAGCAGATAGCACGTGAATCAAGAACCAGGCTTAAGAAATTCTGTCAGGAGGAGGATCTTGATAAAATAAATCAACAGATTCAGAGTGGATACGACCGTGTAAATCAAAATTATGAACCAATTCAACGCAATTCTCTTAGCACACCAGAGATTATGCAGAAACTGGATGCCTGTAACACACTGACAACAGAAATAGGTGACCTTGTGAGTAAACGGCTCGATGTAAGTCTAGTTCAAGAGACTTTTAAAAAGGAAGCTGAAAAGGAAAGAGTCCGAATGATTCTAAGCCGTGAAGAATATGCATCTGTCTTTGGTGGGACAAGCACTGAAAGTGTTATTTCAGAAGAATCCATAAAGCTTGATAACCTGTCAATCGCAAGCTCTAAAGCTTCCAGCAAGCGAGTAGATGCTGAAGCAGATCTCGCAGCCAAATTAGAACAGGCAAGGTCTATTGAAGAGATACAAGCTCAACAGGTCAAACTTATTAAGTTGGAAAGTGAATGGAAGCTCCATGAGTCACAAATATTGATAGAAATGAAGCAGAAACAAGCAGAAGTGGACTTGAAGTTAGAAGAGGAGAAAACAAAGCTAAAAATGTTGCAAGCGAGTGTGGATGTGAAAGTGGCTGCAGCTCGAGTTAGAACATATAATAAACTGGAAGGTGATGTGGAGAACGTGGTGGGAGAACCTAATACAGTTTCTGCTGTCCGAACCACCGCTGCTACATATTCAAACAGAGAACTAGATACTGGAGTCTCCCTGTTCCAATCGCAACCATCACCTCAGAGCGTAACAGCCAACTTAGCTGAAGCAATTGCAAGCTCATTAAGTTTAAATCGTTTGCCTGTCCCCGAACCAACCATGTTTGCTGGTGATCCTTTGGAATTTGTTGACTTCCAGATGTCGTTCATAACTCTAATTGACAGGAAACCTATACCTGACAGGGAAAAATGCTTTACTTGAAAAACTACCTCTCAGGAGAAGCACGCAAGGCTGTGGAAGGGTTCTTTTACCGGAGCTCTGAGGATGCATATGAAGGCGCTTGGGCAGTTTTAAAGGATAGGTACGGAAATCCATTCATTGTGCAGAAAGCGTTTCGAGATAAGCTGGTAAAGTGGCCTAAGATTAGTCCTAATGATTCTCTGGCACTTAGAGACTTTGCAGACTTCTTAAAGAGTTGTGTAGAAGCTATGCCCCATGTCAAAGGGTTGTCTATTCTAAATGATTGTGAAGAAAATCGTAAGCTCTTGGGAAAATTACCAGTCTGGATTGTCCGCAAATGGAGCCGAATTGTAGTGGAGCAGCTTGATGCATCTGGAGAGTATCCAACCTTTGAATACTTTACTAAGTTTGTGCTGAAGGAAGCCCGTATAGCCTGTAATCCCATCACTTCTTCCTTCTTGAGCTCCAGCTCAGTAGATGAAAGGTGCCCCAAGAGGGCAAAGGCCCTCAGTACAAGTGCCCAAACAAGATATCGAGCATTTAAGTCCGAAAGCCTGCCTCCTTTCAAGCCAAAGCGGCCATGTCTTGTCTGCAACGATGAGCTGCACGGAGTTGCTAAGTGCCCAGTCTTTGCTGCCAAGCCTATGGGAGATAAAAAGGCGTTCATACATCAAAATTATTTATGCTTTGGATGTTTGAATAAGGGACATATAACTAAAGATTGTAAAACGCGGCATGTCTGTGGAGTCTGTAGCGGGCGCCACCCAACCTGTTTACATGGAGAGAGAGAGAAGAGATCCGGTGAAACAAGGAGAAGTTCGACTTCTGACGTTAGAGAAGGACAGGAAAATCAGCAAGTCCGCAAGGTTTTGTCCCATGTAGTAAGTCAGAATAATTCTGCCACTTCAAGTATTGTTCCGGTTTTCTTGTCATCCATGAAAGAACCTCAGAAGGAAATTCTTACCTATGCTCTGCTTGACACACAGAGTGATTCATCCTTTGTCTTAGAGGATCTTGTCAGAGAGCTGGATGTAGTTTCTCAACCATTACAGCTGAAGCTTAGCACAATGGCTGCTGTAGATACAGTTATAGCCAGTCAAAGTGTGTGTGGTTTGCTGGTTCGAAGCTTTCATTCTGAAAATCATATACAGTTACGACAAGCATACACACGTGATTTTATCCCTGTTGATAAGTCTTGTATACCAACCAGAACTACGGCGTTGCAGTGGCCTCACCTCAAACATCTTGCAAATAACCTGCCACCTCTTCAAGACTGTGCAGTGGGACTGTTGATCGGCTATGATTGTCCTGCAGCTTTAGCCCCTCTCGAAGTTATCCTTGGCGGCGAAAATGAACCATTTGCACAGAAGACCGAGCTGGGATGGAGTATCATAGGAGCAGCCAATCCTCATTTGGATAGGTTGGGAAGTCAAAGATTTGTACATAGGGTGGTAGTGAGAGAGATCCCAGTTCCATCAGCAGCAGACGTCTTGAAGGTTCTGGAGTCTGACTTCAACGAGAGGAACTCTGAGGGTAAATTTGTGTCTCAGGACGATATGCGTTTTATACAGATACTTAGCGAAAACATTCAGCAGAAAGAAGACGGTCATTTGGAGATGCCTCTCCCGTTTATAGGCCAAAGTCCTCCATTATTACCTAACAATAAGAGGTTGGCTATAATTCGCCTGCAGCACCTAAAGAAGAAGTTAAAGGCCAATTTGCAGCTTTATGGTGATTACAAGGCATCTATGGAGGATGTGATCATCAAGCAGAGTTGGTTCCGGAGGCATCTGTTGGAGATGTTGTCTGGTACATACCCCACCACGGCGTGTACCACCCGAAGAAGCCTGGCAAATTGAGAGTTGTCTTTGATTGTTCATCTAAATTTCGCGGCATCTCATTAAATGATACCTTGCTGACAGGCCCCGATATGATTAACTCCTTGGTGGGAGTTCTCTGTTGCTTCAGAAAGGAGAAGGTTGCCATTATCTGCGATATTGAAAGGATGTTCCATCAGTTCTTCGTTACTCCTGACCATCGCAGTTATCTGAGGTTTCTATGGTGGGAGCATGGAGACCTTGACCAGGAGCCTAAGGAATATCAGATGGCAGTCCATCTCTTCGGTGCTGCTTCCTCTCCAGGGTGCGCTAACTTTGGCTTGAAATATCTTGCCCATCAACACAGAGCTCACTATCCCTCTGCAGCAGCATTTGTTGAAAATAGTTTCTACGTTGATGATGGGCTTGTGAGCGTTCCCACAGTTAAAGAGGCTTGCGAACTGATAGTCGAAGCGCAAGAATTGTGTAAAAGAGGAGGCCTACGACTCCATAAGTTCAATTCGAACGAAAGGGAGGCCCTTCATTGCGTTGAGGCATCCGAAAGAGCATCAGAGGTCAATTGTCTTGACCTCAATCCTGATTCAGCCTCCATAGAATATGCACTGGGTATTCAATGGTTAACCGAAAGTGACAGTCTCAGTTTTGACATAAACATGAAAGACAGGCCAGACACACGTCGTGGCATTCTATCAGTCATAGCTTCCTTGTATGATCCTCTGGGCTTCGTGGCTCCATTTGTCCTAAGTGGAAAGTGCATTCTGCAGGAACTATGTCGTCGGAGCATTGGATGGGATGACCTGCCTCCTGAGGACTTGCTCCTACGGTGGGAGGAATGGAAGGTCGGTCTGCGAGAGCTTAAAGTAGTCCGTATCCCAAGATGTTATCACTCACAAGACTTTGGCAGGATTGTGAATGTAGAACTGCACCACTTTGCAGACGCTAGCAGTGTAGGCTATGGCGCATGCTCTTACCTTCGATATAAGGATGTCAGGAACAAGGTTCACTGTAGTTTTGTCATGGCAAAGGCTAGAGTGGTCATTGTAAAGGAAGACATCCTCTCAAGAAACCGGTGGCAGTTGGGGAGAGTAGTGGAAACCTTCATAGAGAGTGATGGTTTAGTGCGGAGAGTCAAAATACGAGTAGGAGAACAGAAATCAGAAAAGCATCAGTGTTCATCTAAACCTTCTGTTATAGAGAGGCCCATTCAAAAGCTGGTGCTGCTTCTTGAAAGTGAGTAGCGATAAATTATACGTTCTCACATACATATAATCCATCATAGTAACATAACTCTATGCCCGTTGCACTATTGCCCAACATCTGGGATAGTAAGTGGTCTATAAAATCTTAAGAATCATGTACGAGTTATTTGGCGTTGCAATTATGATGTCATGATTGGTGGGAGTGTAAAGGACCACTTTGGGTTTGAGTTTAAGGGCTTTTGCCAATATTTGTAAACGTTTGTAATTTATTAAATAATTCTTATTTAATTAATTATATATCTCGTATGTGCGTCAATGTTATCTGTATATGATTGACCGGAAGTTCCGCGCACCTGCGGTGTCGGGGTTGGTCCCTTTTCTGTCGCCGTAGTTTGCACGGGTGAAAGGAACTTTTACGGTGACGGTCTGGCGAAGGTCACGCAGCCGCGTTTGAGCTTGTATGTTTTATCTGAAGTTATTATGGATGGATTTGAACAACTCGACGCCCGTTTCATAACGGAAGAAAGGATTATCTTATATTGTTTACATTCCTTGGTGAGCGCAGCGAGGTATGATATGTTTTACTTCGTTGGCACATATGTACGTCTCATCTTTCCATGTAACAAATGTTTGTGTATTTAATGACTTTGTAACCGGGAGAACAAGTGTGTGAAAGATTGTTTTGTTTGTACGTTTTTAATACAGTTTTCACGGTGCAAAGGCGATGATAAAATAAAGGACGGACGTCATACTGGTTTGACGAACGGAATAAAAGAACACCTTATGCATCAGTCGAGACTCTCTTTTTGGACCCAAGGGCTGTTACAATGGGTGTTGCCAGGAAATGTGACTCCACCCACTGAAAATGTGGCTCCACCCACAGCTTCTCGGCAAGTGTCTTTCGCTTGCCTCACTTGAATGGCGATTGCCACTGAGGCACGCCAACCCGTCGCTGACTCGCCGCTGGGTCGTCGCTGTCCTGACGCCTGGCTGGCAACTGCCACACACTAGATGACGACCGCCAAGCGCTCGCCACTGAGTCGTCGCTGCCAGTGATCGCACTCGCTGTCTCTCCTTTATTGTCATTGCACTGAGTACAAGTACTGACCAGAGTGCAAAAGAGAAGCGGTAAAAGGGCAATTTGGTGGGTAAATACAATGTAAGACAGTGTAAGCAGTGGATATGCAGATATGTGTGTGTGTGTGTGTGTGTGTGCAGGGCCGGCTCTAGCCCTTTGGTTGCCCTAGGCGAGATTGAGTTTTGCGCCCCCCCTCCCCCACACAATACTTTACATCACTATGTCACAAGAGACATACAGGTATATTAACTTAACTGCTTTACTTTGCATAGCAGTTTTTCACCCACTTATAATTCTACTATTCTACATTGCAGTTCAACAATAAATGGTGCATGGACAACAAACACCAGAATAGTTTCAGAACATTTTATTTTTTATTATTTTAAATAATTTATTACATACTCAAAGATTAAATTAACTCCATAAACATGTGCAAAACACTCTCAAGCACCTGTAAGGACATTTAAGCAAATTATGACCGTCTATACCCTAACTATACCCTCTACAAAAGTGCTTTTATGGATACTGTACATACCAATACAAAATGAAAAGATTGAAGTTCTTAGTAGTTATATCCCCATCTCAAATAATAGAAGATGAACAGTTGTTTCTGGCATTTCTATTCACCTTCTAAATTGACACAGCATTAAAATTTGACTCGTCTGGACTTCCTAATGGCAAATTCGTTGATGGTATCATCAAATGATATTTTACTTGAGGCGGCAGTGTAGTTTCACTGGTGCCCTGAGTGCTTGATGTGGTCCTGGATGTCCCTTCACCTTCACCTGTATTCAAACAAATTGTATAGCCAGACAAGCGGTGTTTAATATAATAAGTGAAATAATCATGAATGTGGTTGAACTTCCTTAAGAAAACAAGCTATTGTATTTAATACATGCTAACATGTTTCTATTGTACTTTAAAGTATGGATGTGGCTTGAATAAATACTATTAAATAGACTCACCTGATGCAGGCTGTGTGTTCCTGGCCTGTGTGTTACTGGCCCCTTGAGTTTTACTGGATGTCCCTTCTGCAGCTGTATTTAAACACAGAGTTCATCCATGCTGTTCGTTACACAATTGCATTTGGTCATTTCTATCATCCTACCACATAGTTTGTTAGAAAATAATGATTTTTAGTGCTCCTAGTGAGAGCTAGAGAGTTTACATTGGAGGGTCAAGACAAATAAATAACTCTGTATGGATTATCAAATATTGAATGGATGACACTGTATGTACTACACAAATTTATTAATTAGAATTATGAAATGTATTAAGTGATTGTGGAAGGAACCCTGAAAACATCAGGAGCCCACAAACAGTTACGCAGCCTGAAGATTGGAGCAGATAGATAAGGAGGACATGCTCAGGAATGTGAGAGGGGGTTTGGGTTGACCAACACCAAAAGGACGAGGTCTTGTCCAATCAATGGACTGGAAGAGAGGCTAGCCAGAGGAAGGGGGGCTGATCCCAAACCTGGCAAAGCTGAGACATTTTGAGAACATCAGCAGATCTCTGGGTGCCTTCTGCCGGGCAGGTATGTATGGATCTGCTGCCCGATGGGGGGGGGCACTGGATCTCTGTCTCATGGGATTTCTCTCTCCCATGGGATATATTGTGTGTATATATTGTGTAGTTATTAGTGTGATTCATTTTGAAATGCTGTTCATCATCTTTTTATTAAATCAATTTTTATTATAACTTTCTGCATCTGGGACTTCTCTTCACACAACCGCCCAAAGATTTTTGAACTTAACAAGTTGCATTGTACAAATACATTTTATCTGACCATGTAACTTGTAGTAGATAAATTACAATTACTGCCACCACTGCTACAAGGCTAAATAATGCTACTGATTACAATTAGTAGTATTAATGTGATGTGATTATGAAAGTAATAATTGATAATAATAATAACAATAACAAAAACAGCAACAATAGTACTAGTTGTGTAGGCTACTTACAAAGTTCAGATGGAGGCGAATCAGGCATCCTTTCTCCAGCAGGTGCCGGCCTCTGCAAAAATTGCCTGAGTGCATCTGGCCAATTTAAAACAAAAATAAAAAATAAAAACAAAACAAAACACATATACATTTTAGTATATTCCTGGGGAGGAACTGTACAGAAGGGTGAACACCACCACTATCCCCAAAATGGTTACTGTGTGTGTATGCACCTGCTAGTTGTGAATTCACTAAACAGAACTTATGCCATTTATAATGAATGTAGACAGCAACTGTACTTTTCATAACTAGCATACGTTATCCAGATACTGGTCTTTTGACATGTACATCCATGTAGCTAGGTTATCAGTGAAGTTACGTTTGCTAGTAATAGCCTACGTAGCAAATTAGCAAAGTAACAGTCGCTAGCTAGCTAGCTATAGCTAGCCTAAGTGACAGCAAGGTGATGCACAATACTAAATTCATTTCGTTTGACACCTTAATGGCTGAGATGAGAAGACTTACCTCTATACTTGACTTTCTTTTCCTCTTCTTCCTTTTTTCGTTTTCGTCCCTGTGCTCCAGATGGTTTAGACCGCTTCATTTTTGCAAATGTCACGTAGCTGACACACTCACCCCACGCTGGCAGTGTGCAGGAGCCCTCACGTAACTAACGTAACGTAATTTAACGCAACCGCCCCAAATTAGGAAATTATCGACAATAACCATCAATTCAATCTAAAAATCAGGATGACAAGTAAACGTGTGGCTGAAGGGGCGCCCTAGGATGATCATGATTAATAACCATGTTTTAATGTGCTTGTTATTCTAACTACGATTAATGGGAAGTAGGTCTATGGGCGACACTAGAGGGCGCCCCCAACCCATTTGTCGCCCTAGGCAGTTGCCTAGTTCGCCTATAGCAATCGCCGGCCCTGTGTGTGTGGGTGTGTGTGTGAGGGGTTGATGGTGGTGATGGGGGGGATGAGGGCTGTCACTGTGGTGCAGAGTTGTGAGAGGTTCCTGGTGGTGTGTACTCAATTGTTTTGTTTTCATTTTCAAGAAAGAAACTAACTAACTAACATGTATATATATTTTATTTTAAGCGCTCACTTGTTTTGCGGCTTTGAAGATGACGTTCTGAAGTGACGGCATCCCAGAAGCCCTGAGAGTGGCGTTAGCTGCGGAGCGGAAGATGAACGTCTTCATGCATTAAACATTTTCCACCAGAAAATAATACATGTCTGTCACCTGATAGCATCAAGAACATTCCTATAAAAACATCTGAAGGCTGGAAAATCGTTCATCAATCAAGCAAAATTGTAAATTTGCTTAATGTTGTACTATAATGGCTGATCTGTCCAAGTAAAACCAAGGACAAAGACAAAGAATTCAATATTTGCTTCTTACCAAAAACAGCTATGTCTACGTTGATGTAAGCAACAGTTCGCTCACTGAGCTTGGTGAAGTATTGCTGGAGAAAAGACAACAAGGTCATATTTGTCACTGTACACAAGTTTATAAGCTAAACTTAAAGCAAATCTAAATCATGGAATAATGGTACATTTTGTGAAACAGTTGAACACGTAAGGAGTAAACAACTCAGTTTGCTAACATTAGCCACCATTAGCTACCGGTCATACCAGGCCAAGAAAGGTTGTGTCAGCAAAACTACTGAGTGTGTTGAATTGAGAAATGGAGTGCTTTATTCCTCGTAAAACGCATGAACGTCTCCCTTGGTGGATTACCTCTGTGTATTCTGCAGACCCAATAAGGCCAAACTCCTCCGCTCCCCAGCTTCCAAAGATAATGGACCTGCGAGGCCTCCATTTGCCTTATATTAAGAGGGATTAAAATGGTATCAAACAATATAAACAAAGCAATTAGTATTTTATTAAGCTATGCCTGCCACTAACCCTGCTTCACCATCATGCCCAGCACTCTGGTTAATTCCAGCATAACCGACGTCCCACTGCTGGGGTCAATGGCACCGTGGACCCAACTGTCCCTGTGGTTCCCATAGATCACATACCTGTCTGTGGACACACACACACACACACACACACAGTAATCACAATTGGCAAATAGATGCTATAAAATGGCTATTTTGGACTTGGTCAGCAGTCTGACCTGGCTCAACACTCCCTCTGATAACTCCCATCACATTGGAGGAGTTCTTCAACTCTTCGTAGTTGAAGATGTCCAGTTTCACAACACTGGAAGAATTAAAAAGTATCAAGCAACAAGAAATTGAGACAAAAGATTTTTCCACTGCAACCCTGCGGCGTCATCTTTAACAGGAGATTCTATGAAGAAAACAAAATGTATTTTACTGAAAAAGTCTAGTATGTCATTGAAAAATATGTATTTGTCATCCTTAGCCTTAACAGATATGTGAAGTAAAAATCAACTGTTTGATGATGTTTCATCATTTAAAAAGGTTTATTGCATAATAATTTTCCCAGATCAACTTTAAATGCAGTTAATGCTTAAGTTGACTACCTGTTGTTGAAAGCAGATGTTGGTTTGAAGCCTGGACCGCCCAAGTTGTAGGTACAGTTGAACGCTCCCTGCCATGAAGGTAGAGCTGCTGTTCCACCTAGCTCACTGAAATGACCAATGGAAACACTAATCAGAATGAATTCATAACCAACCCATTTTGGAATGTATTAATCCCACGAGCAGATTTGTCTCATCACAAACCAGATTAGTCTGTAGGCATCCTCAAATCCGATTGGTTGAATTGGAATGGGAGGGATTCCAGTGATGTCCTTGGCTGGAATCCTGTAGGTTTCCTCTGCAAAATAATTTATAATTTTGAAAAGTTCAATATCAAAATAAAAATAATATCTATAGAATTTATAGAAAAGTTCAATATCAAAATAAAAATTATTTCTATAACAAGATTGTATCTTTGTATGTCTATTGGGAGCTGTGGTAAAAGCCCCTCTCTGTATTGGAGTCAAAGTAGGATAAACACACAATAAAAAAGAACAATAATGTTGTGTACCATTTTTACACAAGACACTGGTTACCTTTGGCAGCCAGGTAGGGTGTGAGCATGTCTCCATAGTGAGTGTTGAAAGAACCTCTCTCTACACCAGACGGCGGCATGTACCAGGAGTGAGGATACGTCTCATTGCTGTCAGACATGAGACCATCGTTGATGTCCAGAGGGTCTGTGTAGACCAGCACACCAAGGACTCCGTAGGGAGCTGCATTGGTGGCCTTAATGAGACACATATGACATTTGATTAACAACATGATTTTAATGAACGTATTTCAACTGCCATTTCCACCTGGAAGCATTGCATGGCATTTTTTTACTGATGGCCATTAAACTGTGACACCACTCTGTATGCATGCCTTAAACTTTATTTTTCAGCATTTTTGTGTTTATTGTTGACTCATCAATATGGAAGCCCATTTCTGCCAGCAAAAAAAAAAAGGCTTTTTTTGTATTACTTTTTCCACCAGTAATAGAGATTAGAAGTGCGCATGCACTTCAGTGACGAATGTCTGACTATCAAACGCCCCCGTGTCCCGGTTCATAATATCATCCGTAACCGGAAAAAGTAATACAAAAAAAGCCTTTTTTTTATTTTGTAATTCTTTTTTATTCTGGTGGAAAAAGTAATACAGATTTTTATTTGTAATGATTGTCTTTGAAAAAACTTGAAGACATCAGCTGGTGCAGAGAGAGAAAAACAACTTTAAAAAGCGGAAAGAAGAAAAAAAACTCGCTTTCACTGTCGGAACTTTGTCAGTGTGACATCCGGCGGAAGTTAACAACACATGCGCGCGTGGTGCTAGCGGCTCGCGCGTGTGGAGTGAGCTGGGAAACGGTTTTGAGAGGAAACAACAATGTCGTCAGTTGAGTATTTGAGAGAGTTTGTCAACGAGCGACTGTCTGCCGCTGCTGAGGAAATATTCGGAGCTTTTAAAAAAACTATCGTCGAGTACCAGGAAGAGGTCGACCGTCAGAGCAGACTGCTGGACATCGTTTGGAAACCTGAAATAAAGCTACACAGGATAGGTGAGTGACATGTAATCATTTTAATTGCACTAAAGAGAGGAATTCCGTTTAATGTACTGGTATTAATTAATACTACAGTCCCGTGGATTCATGCAGATGGTAGACAGCAGATGAGAACAGGTTGGTACAATGAGGGGAGGCAGCCAGAGAACACCTTTCACGGTACACTTGTCCAAACCTACAATAGTTCCACTTTATGCCGTAATGGACTGAGATATATTTGAGTTTTCTATTTCGTGTTGTTGTGCGGAATACAACAAGATATTCAGGAGGCGACGGTACAATAAAACACTTGAAAGAATTTAAGTTGGATCACACTGTATTTAATCTATTCTAGGCAGAATTATCACATCCCGTACAGTTAAACGTGCACGGTCCTAACGGAAGACACAACCTGGTTGAATCTCCCTAGAAAGGCGCTTGAACACTGTGCGCTTCCTTCTTATGGTTGGACTTTACGAGTCCCCATTGGTCAAAATCAAAGAAGCAGGCGGGACTTGCTTAACGCTGTAGCAGCCCGGTTGGAGCACTGGATATGTCCATCCACACCGGCTCACATCCATTGGTTCTTGAATCCATCAATGTGTGTGTATGTAGTGTCTCCATTCCCGCCAATTCCCTGTGCTATTGTTTCCCTTATTTGGTGTTGGTCAAGTATGTGTGACTCGCAGTCACTCATGGCTTTCCTTCAGTACTTTTCCACTTCATCACGTGACTAGGGTGTATATGTTAATGTATGACAAGTGAGTGCATATAACAACAGACTTATAAATATTTTCTACAGTGTCTACGGTTTTATTTAATTATTCACAAAATGTTTACATTATACAGCCAGAATATTCTGCTTGTTATTAATATTATATTGCAAACATAAGCAACTCTTTCCAGTGTGAGGAAAGAAGATTAAAAAAAGTTAAAATATGTTATCCAATACTAATGTTGGTATTTTCCGGGTTCATCCAATGGTACCATCCTGTCCTCGTCCATTACATTACATTTCATTTAGCTGATGCTTTTATCCAAAGCGACTTGCATGCTATACATTAGACCGTAGACACAGCAACGGTGAGCAATGAGGGTTAAGTGTCTTGCCCCTGTCTGGATAGCCAGTGTGCTGAATGCCTGGTTTCATGTGAATGCACTGTTGGCATTTTCTTCTTCACCATCACAGTAGTACCTAATGCCGTTTGTTCTCTGTCCCTCCAGAGCTCCCACAGCAACATGTCTGTAAGGAGGAAGAGGAGCAGCAGCTCTGTATTCAGGAGAGGAGCTCCAGTCTGGACCAAGAGGACCCAGAGCCTCCACAGATTAAAGAGGAACAGGAGGAACTCTGCACCAGTCAGGAGGGAGAGCAGCTTGAGCTGAAGCAGGAGACTGAGACCTCCATGTTGACTCCTACTTGTGAGGAAAGGGACCACAGTGAACCAGAACCAACAGTTGACCACCAGCTCCTCTCTTTCATCTCTCATGTAGCTGAGAGCCCAGATCAGAAAGGAAGTGAGCACGAAGACTCAGGATCAACCAGAAATGCAGAACCAGAACCAAAGAAAAGACGTCACAAAAATAGAAGTCACTGTGACGACGTGGACTTGTTAAAGATGCACAGTACTACTCAGACAGGTAAAGCACTTTTACAATGTGACACGTGTGGCAAAACCTTCACGTCCAGGTCGGGATTGAATACACACCTGAGAACCCACACGGGCAAGAAGCCATTTTCTTGCAAAACGTGTGGAAAAGATTTTGGGTGTAATAGTCACTTGATGCTCCACATGAGGACACACACAGGTGAGAAGCCATTTTCTTGCAAAACATGTGGAAAAGATTTCCGACTTCGTAGTCACTTGATGCTCCACATGAGGACACACACAGGTGAGAAGCCATTTTCTTGCAAAACGTGTGGAAAAGATTTTGGGTGTAATAGTAACTTGATTGTCCACATGAGGACACACACAGGCGAGAGGCCATTTTCTTGCAAAACATGTGGAAAAGATTTTGGACATAGTAATTACTTGAAAGTACACATGAGGACACACACAGGTGAGAAGCCTTTTTCTTGCAAAACATGTGGAAAAGATTTTCCATGTAGTAGAGACTTGATGGTCCACATGAGGACACACACAGGTGAGAAGCCTTTTTCTTGCAAAACATGTGGAAAAGATTTTGGACGTAATGATCACTTGATGGTCCACATGAGGACACACACAGGTGAGAAGTCTTTTTCTTGCAAAACATGTGGAAAAGATTTTAGGTGTAATAGTGACTTGATGGTCCACATGATGACACACACAGGTGAGAAGCCTTTTTCTTGCAAAACATGTGGAAAGGATTTCCGATATAGTTGTGACTTGATGGTCCACATGAGGACACACACAGGTGAGAAGCCTTTTTCTTGCAAAACATGTGGAAAAGATTTTGGGCGTAATAATGGCTTGGTGGTCCACATGAGGACACACACAGGCGAGAAGCCTTTTTCTTGCAAAACATGTGGAAAAGATTTTGGGCGTAATATTGCTTTGTTGACTCACATAAGAAGAGTCCACACTGGGGAGAGACCATACCTCTGCAAGACCTGCGGGAAAACATACTTTGATGCTTCTCAATTGAAAAGGCATAAAAGATCACATACAGACAAGTAGCCTCGTATTTGGAAAATACATAAAAGATAATTTAGTTCTCAAGTTCAGTTCACTTCAGTAATATGAGTGTAATTTGAACACTGTTGAGGCTGATAAACCCTCTCTCTGTATTGTTTAGTCAGTAATGTTGTCTTTACAATTGGACAACTTCAGTTTTTTATGTACCTCATTTAATATTTTCATGAATTTTGTAATTGCATCAACTTGATAAAATGCAATTATTCCCCTGTTGGATTAATATTTGCTTTACAAAGGTTATGCGCCACCTCAGTTGTTTGTGAACTCTGATGTTTAGTCTGATAAACTCTGGAGTTTTGGGTTCAGTTACGTTGTCATCCTGCCAATTAGAGTCAGTTCTTTTTTGATTGCAACATTTCATTTTGTATTTTTCTATTGCATCAACTAGATATTCTTTTTTTGGTTTTGATTTTAAGAGGGGACCCCCTAACACTAATTGTAGATGATGTTTTACATAGTGTTGCCAATACATCAGCATAAGTAGTAATGAATAGTAGTGATGCAGTGATCAGTGCACAAAGGGGCGGGGCCACACAATACATTTTTGTGATCTAATGTTTTGGGCGTGATGGACAGTTTTGGGTTTTGGTGCTGAGTCAGCAGTGATGAGTGTGTTGTATTGGACCGTTGTGGTGAAGAAGGAGCTGAGCTGGGAACATCTCAAGGTTCTCCAGTCCGATCTGGAAAATGTTCTTTGGTAGAGGAACACCTGTAATACTTAGCCTGCTGCCCGCAACCCGAACCCGAAATAAGTGGATTGAAGTGGATGGATTGCTGGATGTGTATTTTATTAAAATGTTAGACAATTTACTTGCATGATTTCACTATAAAAAAATAATCTGAGGTTGTTTAATTTGCTTCTTCATTTGGAGTTACTGTTAGCTTTATATTTTGCTGACATAATCAAAATTCTGGAATTGCAGGCCTATTGTGCAGAACATTTAAGTATGAATAAAAAAACAAAAACAGTTTTCAGTTTCAGTGGATTTTTGTTTTCAGTCACATTGCTTTCCTTCACCTTTCACAATCTCAATAAAAGCCGTCATTGAAAGATTAGAGGCGTTCACTGTATTGAGGACATTTGCCAAAGCACTCAAAGCTCATTAGCAACTGCCACTTTTGGTACGGAGGTTTTGTCTCTCCAGGATGGATTGTCTCTGCCTATCTTTATAAAACACACACAAACATTAAAAGGATAAGAAGTTACTCACTTTAGCAGCTCTTCCTGCTCCGCCATATCTGGTGATTGCGATGGTTCCTCTCAGGTCCACTGTCTCATTCAACGTCTGGTAGTCGCCTGGTTTCCCCTGGTTGGCGTACACCAGTTTTCCCTAAAACCGTCAAAAAACAACAATTGTTCAATAAAAGCAACACAAGTGATGGCGAAGTGATGCCTGGATTAAGTTCAGCTCATCACAGCTGAATGATGATTCGGCAGAGGGAAGAAAAAAGCACATATAGACAATGTTTTAAAGAAAGGCTATGATTACGCAACAATATATGTATTAGTATTACCCAAATCTTCTCACAAATCCAAATTATCATGTAACCTCCTGAAAATCCTTTTACTGAACTCTGATGACTCTTATCCCAGTTATATAATACTGACAAACAAAAGACTTTATTTTATTCCTCATGGCTGCCTCTTCTTTCATTACAAGTCTTATTATGGCCCCTTCTCCTAAAATAGTCACAGATAGTAACAACCAGTCTTTGTCATCCTAAACAGATTGGCTCCTGTTGGCTTGTCAATGCAGTTGACCTCTCAAAGTGTGTTAGCCTTGATCATTCCAGGAAATGCAGTTTAGTGGCACCTGTAAAGTCATATCTGACCTTCATTAAAAAAGGATCTACATTTGTTGCACCACAACTTAACTAGGATGTTTTACATCAGAATAAATGTCTCTTATCTTTCTTCTGTCAGAGGGAATGGGGCAATCATGTGAAGTCCCATAAACATGTCTATAGTTTTATCTTATCCATGTACTGTATCTGATTTGGTTTCCAAGACAAAGATTGTCACCTTTTTTTTGTTAAAATAAAATGGCCTCTCTAAGGTAAGATAAGTTAAGATTTATTTTTTTCCCTAACAATACTACATTGACTAAAGGGTGGACATCATAAAGTGGTGTCAAAGTTAATTCACAGAGGGAACTAGATTAACTTTCCTGACATCAAGTGATTTATACAGCTTTAAAGGTCAAAATGACTTTACAACAGGACCTCCAGGCAGTATTGGCACACACACACTTTTCGATGTATCCCATTAAATACATTCATTCTAGGAGATCAGTGTGCCAGCATAAAATCAATAAAACCTTAACCTCTTGAATCATTTGAAAGTTAAATTATATTTGAATATATATTATCATGATGTACATATACATGCCAGGCCGTGGGTGTATCTGTTTACCTCTGGGTGTCCAGCAGGGGAGTATGCAGCGTATGGCTGAACCACCTCAGGATCATCTTGGTCCGGAGTATAACTTTTCTCTTTTTCTTTCGCAGTGTACAGCACAGTATCAGCAGGGCTCACTGAAATAAACAACTCACGGTGAATGGTCTGCCAGTAAAGGGAAGTGAAGTGAAACTCAGCGGGACACTGGCAGAATTATAATCTCCTCAATGCTATGACACCTCAAACAAATCAAAACCCATCAACCTTTTTAGATTAGGTATCCTTTTCTTTGAAAGTTCTGAATGTAAAATTATTAAATAAATGAATATATATATATATATTTTCTGCAGGTGTAATAAAAAACATGACCCTGTTGACAGGTCATTGCATGCAGCTGAGGCTCACTGCTCATATGCTTCCCAGTCTGAAGCTTAAATGTTTTTACTTCAGTAGTTCTGACCTTCTGCTGAACACATTTTATTTCTCCATCTCAGCAGAGCATTACACACCCATTATAAACTCTGAAAATAGCTGAAAACAGCGTACATGTAAACTGTCATAATGCATCAACTTTAATAGATATAGAAAAGTTGAACGGTTCAAAGTCTTGTGACCCGTTTAAATAAAGTCTGGAGCTGAAAGCGTGCATGAGGAGTAGCATTTGTTGTGTGTGCTTAATATTTAAAAAAAAACGAAAGAGGAGGAAACTAGTAATGGTGAATGTTTTGATATTTGAATGACTCACCTACAGAGACCTTGTTGGGGTTCTTGGGGTCAGGGAAAGACAGGTAGACCTTGTACTCCTCTCTCCAGGCCTGGTCCAGACCCGATTCGGGGTCCAGCCATCTCTTGAGCATAAACTGTACCGTCTGCTCGTCTCCAGCTGTGGTGGCCATGTGGGGCACTTTGGTCAACTCCCTGTGGGGGGGGGACGAGGGTAATGAAAGGTTTGATCCTGTAATGTTTTGGTCTGAAAGCTAAAAGGACCATGAGAAATGTCAAGTGACTCCTTGGGGAAACCACCATGGGATCCAGTGGCCTGCTGTTTCTCAAGAAATCTTTAGGTACTATGCTATTAGTATTGTTTCTAGGGGAAAGCTTCATGATGCTGAATGAATCCCATGACCTCAAGAATGTCGGAGTCTTCTGTTTTTTTAAGACTGAGTTTCAACGTGAAAACTAAATGCAAAACTCTTTTCATCAACCACCTCTTTTTGTTACACTTAACACTTGTTTAAAATTTATATTTTCTTTTTCCTCTTTAAAAAAAACGTGAACTTTCACCAACTCACCGGAGGTTTTCCTGAATCTGGATGTTATCCACCTCAGACAAAAACTTCTCAATGAGGCTCTCGTCCACGTCCTTCGCCACATCATTCACCCAGGACGGTGCGGAGCCGTTGCTCTGAGTGATACCATAGTGGCCGATTAGGATGCCCGCGGTCAGTACCGCGGCGCCACACAGAATCCCAATCAACACTTGCTTTATCATTCTCTCCCCCCCTGGAATTAGTTCTCTAAAGAAAATAGCTGTCCTTCTCTTTGACCCTAAATCTTGTGCCAGACAGTGAGCGTCCTACAAAGTTCAGGGATGTTGTGGTGTTGCTTATGAATCCAGGCTTATGTAAGAGAAAATCCTCACATCTGACTCCCAAAATGATCACTGCAACACCAGAGCAACTGCTGAAGTGACTTCCCATAAGAAAGATTGTAAAGGTTACTCATTGATGTTTGCATGTGGGGTGGACTTTATCCCTTTGTGGATGTGTATTCTGTGAGTGTGCAATAAATATTACAATTATATGTGATATTCATTTATTGGTGTTTGAAACTTTAAATCCTCACCAGTTTCTTCAATGAGATTATGATTTGAAAAGTGATTGTACAGGATGAACAACTTGACATGTTTTAACTGAGCTAAATGGTTAATATTTCACTCAATTCATTGCTAAACACCATATATGTATCCACTTAAATATAGCAAAGTCACTTTACACAATCAATAAAAACATAAAGTTCAAACAATATTTGATGTACAATACAATTATGTCAGTACTTAAATAAAGATGCCTCACAACTTTACAAAGCGGAAAGAAAAAATAACTCGCTTTCACTGTCGGAACTTTGTCAGTGTGACATCCGGCGGAAGTAAACAACACAAAGCGCGCGTAGGGTTAAAGTCTCGCGCGTGTGGAGTGAGCTGGGAAACGGTTTTGAGAGGAAACAACAATGTCGTCAGTTGAGTATTTGAGAGAGTTTGTCAACGAGCGACTGTCTGCCGCTGCTGAGGAAATATTCGGAGCTTTTAAAAAAACTATCGTCGAGTACCAGGAAGAGGTCGACCGTCAGAGCAGACTGCTGGACATCGTTTGGAAACCTGAAATAAAGCTACACAGGACAGGTGAGTGACATGTAATCATTTAAATTGCACTAAAGAGAGGAATTCCGTTTAATGTAACTTTACTGGTATTAATTAATACTACAGTCCCGTGGATTCATGCAGATGGTAGACAGCAGATGAGAACAGGTTGGTACAATGAGGGGAGGCAGCCAGAGAACACCTTTCACGGTACACTTGTCCAAACCTACAATAGTTCCACTTTATGCCGCGATGGAATGAGATATATTTGAGTTTTCTATTTCGTGTTGTTGTGCGGAATACAACAAGAAATTCAGGAGGCGACGGTACAATAAAACACTTGAAAGAATTTAAGTTGGATCACACTGTATTTAATCTATTCTAGGCAGAATTATCACATCCCGTACAGTTAAACGTGCACGGTCCTAACGGAAGACACAACCTGGTTGAATCTCCCTAGAAAGGCGCTTGAACACTGTGCGCTTCCTTCTTATGGTTGGACTTTACGAGTCCCCATTGGTCAAAATCAAAGAAGCAGGCGGGACTTGCTTAACGCTGTAGCAGCCCGGTTGGAGCACTGGATATGTCCATCCACACTGGCTCACATCCATTGGTTCTTGAATCCATCAATGTGTGTGTATGTAGTGTCTCCATTCCCGCCAATTCCCTGTGCTATTGTCTTCCTTATTTGGTGCTGGTCAAATATGTGTGACTCGCAGTCACTCATGGCTTTCCTTCAGTACTTTTCCACTTCATCACGTGACTAGGGTGTATATGTTAATGTATGACAAGTGAGTGCATATAACAACAGACTTATAAATATTTTCTACAGTGTCTACGGTTTTATTTAATTATTCACAAAATGTTTACATTATACAGCCAGAATATTCTGCTTGTTATTAATATTATATTGCAAACATAAGCAACTCTTTCCAGTGTGAGGAAAGAAGATTAAAAAAGTTAAAATATGTTATCCAATACTAATGTTGGTATTTTCCGGGTTCATCCAATGGTACCATCCTGTCCTCGTCCATTACATTACATTTCATTTAGCTGACGCTTTTATCCAAAGCGACTTGCATGCTATACATTAGACCGTAGACACAGCAACGGTGAGCAATGAGGGTTAAGTGTCTTGCCCCTGTCTGGATAGCCGGTGTGCTGAATGCCTGGTTTCATGTGAATGCACTGTTGGCTTTTTCTTCTTTACCATCACAGTAGTACCTAATGCCGTTTGTTCTCTGTCCCTCCAGAGCTCCCACAGCAACATGTCTGTAAGGAGGAAGAGGAGCAGCAGCTCTGTATTCAGGAGAGGAACTCCAGTCTGGACCAAGAGGACCCAGAGCCTCCACAGATTAAAGAGGAACAGGAGGAACTCTGCACCAGTCAGGAGGGAGAGCAGCTTGAGCTGAAGCAGGAGACTGAGACCTCCATGTTGACTCCTACTTGTGAGGAAAGGGACCACAGTGAACCAGAACCAACAGTTGACCACCAGCTCCTCTCTTACATCTCTCATGTAGCTGAGAGCCCAGATCAGAAAGGAAGTGAGCACGAAGACTCAGGATCAACCAGAAATGCAGAACCAGAACCAAAGAAAAGACATCACAAAAATAGAAGTCACTGTGACGACGTGGACTTGTTAAAGATGCACAGTACTACTCAGACAGGTAAAGCACTTTTACAATGTGACACGTGTGGCAAAACCTTCAAATACAGGTATGATTTGCATAGACACCTGAGAACCCACACGGGCAAGAAGCCGTTTAGAATCAGCCGAAGCAATTGTATAGAAAAGTGAATAAAAAGTACCGTAAAATTCAGCTTTTAAGCCGCTTCCTTTTGCTCAACTTTGACCCGTGCGGTTTAAATATCAGTGCGGCTAATTTGTGGATTTTTTTCGATTCTAAATTTAGCAACAGTTTTAGAGACAAACGGTACACAAAATGCGTGACATATTCTTAAATCCCCTCCACGAGTGACCTCACAGTAAAACAGGGTTCTCACAGCAGCAGCCAAACTCCCTGCTGCTATCAGCTAGCTCGCTGGCTGGCTATTTTTCTATTGCATCAACTTGATTTGGTTTTTGTTGTTTTGATTTTAAGAGGTGACACACTAACACTAATCGTAGATGATGTTCTACATAGTGTTGTCAATAAATCAGCATAAGCAGTAATGAATAGTAATGATGCTGTGATCAGTGCCCAAAGGGGCGTGGGCAGCAAACTGTGTTCTTGTGATCTAATTTCTGTATTCTATTCGATTACTGATTTGTGTAATATACACTTTACAGTCTGTAAAGAGGAGGAGGAAGAAGTTATCTGTGAGCAGCAGCTCTGTACTCAGGAGAGGAGCTCCAGTCTGGACCAAGAGGACCCAGAGCCTCCACAGATTAAAGAGGAACAGGAGGAACTCTGCACCAGTCAGGAGGGAGAGCAGCTTGAGCTGAAGCAGGAGACTGAGACCTCCATGTTGACTCCTACTTGTGAGGAAAGGGACCACAGTGAACCAGAACCAACAGTTGACCACCAGCTCCTCTCTTACATCTCTCATGTAGCTGAGAGCCCAGATCAGAAAGGAAGTGAGGATGAAGACTCAGGATCAACCAGAAATGCAGAACCAGAACCAAAGAAAAGACGTCACAAAAATAGAAGTCACTGTGACGACGTGGACTTGTTAAAGATGCACAGTACTACTCAGACAGGTAAAGCACTTTTACAATGTGACACGTGTGGCAAAACCTTCAAGTCCAGGTCGGGATTGTATAGACACCTGAGAACCCACACGGACAAGAAGCCATTTTCTTGCAAAACATGTGGAAAAGATTTCCGACTTCGTAGTCAGTTGATGGTCCACATGAGGACACACACGGGTGAGAAGCCATTTTCTTGCAAAACATGTGGAAAAGATTTTCCATATAGTAGAGACTTGATGGTCCACATGAGGACACACACAGGCGAGAAGCCGTTTTCTTGCAAAACATGTGGAAAAGATTTTAGGTGTAATAGTGACTTGATGGTCCACATGAGGATACACACAGGTGAGAAGCCGTTTTCTTGCAAAACATGTGGAAAAGATTTTCGACTTCGTAGTCACTTGATTGTCCACATGAGGATACACACAGGCGAGACGCCATTTTCTTGCAAAACATGTGGAAAAGATTTTCGATATAGTTGTGACTTGATGGTCCACATGAGGACACACACAGGTGAGAAGCCTTTTTCTTGCAAAACATGTGGAAAAGATTTTAGGTGTAATAATGGCTTGATGGTCCACATGAGGACACACACAGGCGAGAAGCCGTTTTCTTGCAAAACATGTGGAAAAGATTTTCCATATAGTAGTAGCTTGATGGTCCACATGAGGACACACACAGGTGAGAAGCCTTTTTCTTGCAAAACATGTGGAAAAGATTTTCCATATAATAGTAAGTTGTTGCTCCACATGAGGACACACACAGGTGAGAAGCCTTTTTCTTGCAAAACATGTGGAAAAGATTTTGGACGTAATTGTAACTTGATGGTCCACATGAGGACACACTCAGGTGAGAAGCCATTTTCTTGCAAAACATGTGGAAAAGATTTTGGACGTAATAGTCACTTGATGGTCCACTTGAGGACACACACAGGTAAGAAGCCTTTTTCTTGCAAAACATGTGGAAAAGATTTTCCATATAGTACAGACTTGATGGTCCACATGAGGACACACACAGGTGAGAAGCCTTTTTCTTGCAAAACATGTGGAAAAGATTTTGCATGTAGTACAGACTTGATGGTCCACACGAGGATACACACAGGTGAGAAGCCATTTTCTTGCAAAACATGTGGAAAAGATTTTGGACGTAATAGTCACTTGATGATCCACATGAGGACACACACAGGTGAGAAGCCTTTTTCTTGCAAAACATGTGGAAAAGATTTTGGACGTAATAGTAACTTGATGGTCCACATGAGGACACACACAGGTGAGAAGCCTTTTTCTTGCAAAACATGTGGAAAAGATTTTGGACGTAATGGTGACTTGATGGTCCACATGAGGACACACACAGGTGAGAAGCCTTTTTCTTGCAAAACATGTGGAAAAGATTTTGGACGTAATAGTCACTTGATGGTCCACATGAGAACACACACAGGCGAGAAGCCTTTTTCTTGCAAAACATGTGGAAAAGATTTTGGACGTAATGGTGACTTGATGGTCCACATGAGGACACACACAGGTGAGAAGCCTTTTTCTTGCAAAACACGTGGAAAAGATTTTAGGTGTAATAGTCACTTGATGGTCCACATGAGGACACACACAGGCGAGAAGCCTTTTTCTTGCAAAACATGTGGAAAGGATTTTGGACGTAATATTACTTTGTTGACTCACATAAGAAGAGCCCACACTGCGGAGAAGCCGTACCTCTGCAAGACCTAAGGGAAAACATACTTTGATGCGTGAAAATATAAATCATGATGTTTGTTATATTATTGTACATTCTTGTCTATGAAACAGTTCAGGGCGCTCAGGGCCAGAATAATAGTGTTATCATGGAGTCAGAGAGGTCCCTGAGGAACCGCTGACTGTTTAGACTAGATACACGCCGAGCACCGCCACAACTGAGGGTCGGCGGCTGTTTGGCGGTTGACAACGAGGGGTGCCTCATAAAGAACAGGTGAGCAGGCAACCTTTTATTCGGATGAATAGAATGTCTGTGATTGGATAAACTAAATTGTGTTGTCAACAACTGAATGAGTCTCTGCCCATAGTTTAGAAATAGTTATAACATGGTACCTGGTCACAAGTAAAGTAAAAGCACATATTTCCACTGATGTTTATGATGTTATGTTGAAAAGGGAAGAGAATAAGTGTCCACAGGGTTAGGGATTTAGTTAATACGAATAAAGAGTTTAAATAGGACAAAGGGATGCTCCTTGGAGCTACCGGAGGTCGACTCTTAGTCGGTAGAAATCCAAGTTGAAATCCGTGTGATACATTGATACCTCTGGTAACTGAAGTCACGGAGCGATATAGCGATGATGGTGACTGTCAGTTTAGGATTTTAGATAATGCCGCTGTGGGAGCGATGTCGCAAGAGGCGAAGATAAGGACACAGGGAAAGATTTGTTGTGTTTCATGGAATGTGTGGGTGGGTTTTGTAAGTCTTGGTGTTTTGACGAAACCTGGAACCGGGTGTATCAGAACACAAAAGTGGACTGAGAATTCCTCGGGAGAAAGTGTTCGACTGCATATCTGTGGGGCATTGAAGGGGAATAAAAGGGAAAATTATAGTCTAGGGTACTACGGAGCCGGGAGAAATAAAACAATATTTGTGAACTGGTGTTAGAAACCCCAGCGATCGAGCGCTGTATCCCTCTGATACAGTAGAAGGTTCTCGTTCGAGTTCACTGTATTGGGTATTGCAGCCTTTCTCCTGAGCTTCAAGGATACGTGTAAATAAATAGAATAAACTGTTGAACATGGGAAGAACGAAGAGAACAATTGAGGTATGGAAGGGGTGCCCGGAAGGTACACTGGGGCATGCCTTGGTGAGAACATATGAGAGGGTTATGAAGAAAACCCAATAATAATAAGATAAGGGGTGTGTAACAAAGAGATATGTGAAGTGGACAGAAAGCATGGGAGAGAGAGGCATGCTAGAAGGGGAGAAAACTCCCCAACCGACATGCAAAGGACTGGTAAGCCATCTGAGCATGGCTAGAAAGGGAAGAGAGCAATCACAGCTGGTACTAGCAGAAACAGGGAAAGGTAGCGGAAAGGAGAAGAAGAGTTTGGAGCAAGCAGAAGAGTTTTTGACCGACTGTAATCATTTCCTGGGGGAAATGAATGCTGCGATAATGGGTAAGACGGCAGTGCAGATGCCGCAAACAGTGGAAACAATACTTAAAACATCTGTCGAGCCATCAGGAGGGCTCCGCGGGCGCCAGGCCTGAGCGGTGCAGCCTTTGCTCTCTCACAGACTGACCGATGTCCAAGACGCGTCTAAGGTTGGCAGAAAGCCTTTTCTAAAGTTTCTGCATTGGAGGTCTGTGAGGAGGAAGGGGGTAACGTGAAGGAGGGCCTCCCAAGGACGCCCTGAAAGACAGACACGACACCCAGTAACCATTTTATTGAACCCCAAATGTAAATTGTAATGTGCTTTAATTATGATTGGACTGTGGCATAATTGTTGATAAAACAAATTTATGTTGTGTATCACCTATAGATGATGGTGGTAATACATTGAACTGAATGAGTTTTGGGATTGTTTAGAAATGGGGGGAGTGTTGGTTGGGATCACGAAGCGTAATCCCAGGGCACGTGCTGCATGTCTATGTGTGTGAGTGAGATTCCTCCAAGAGAGGAGGTTTGAGAGAAAGTCCCCAGGTGTGAAATTCCTGAGGGTGGAGGAACTGAAATATTCCTGCAGATGAGAGTAACTTCTGCAGATGAGAGTGGTTGAGTTATCAGGGTGACGACTCTGGACTAAGAACAGAAGTGTGTTGTTTGCTTCAAAAGCGTTGTATATGTCTCAGCTGAGACAGAATTGTGTGCTTTGTTTAATGTACATGTATGTGTCATATAAGAATCATAGATGATAAAGCAAGAGACATAACTTCCTCATAAAAACCCTTTGTAAAGAATGATGAGCATTTGTAAATGTGCCACAAGCAGCCCAAACAATAAGAATCTCTCTTTGAACAAAGAGAGAAAAAGGTGGCCGTGCCTATTTCTGCTGTTGCTATTGATGAAGCCTAATTTGAAACTTGTGCTCTGCTTTAAATCTACAGGTGCATGATGAACTGCCTGCTTGTTGAATTGAGCTTGTTGTGAGTTATAGCCTTTTAACATTGTGTAATGAACTTTAGGGAAAACTGTGTGTTAATAAGAAAAGGATAAAAATATGGCAGATCCTTGGAAATTGGGGACAAGACTTACGTTGATAATAAGATAGATAAGATATAATTCTGGAGCTGAAGAGGTAGAATACATGTTCTGCTGGGAACTGTTAAGTAGCAATGTTTATATATATATTGGAATAAATCAATGAGTATTTTGTGAACCATTCAATAATCAGTTGTAGGCGGATAACATATTAAGAATAATTGAATAAGAATAAAATTACTAAGGTAACGAAGTAGATTACAATAAATACTGAGCAAAATTGTTGACCCTGGTGACTGTGTGTGAGATCTGAGGGGGGTCAGGCAATGCTGGGGCGGAGCTGGAGAGAAGGAGCCTTCCTCTGATTTACGGTTAAAAGGATTTCCTATGAGGAGTTTCCTCATAGTCAGGGTGAATAAGCCATAAAAGGGTTAAATGGTACTATACTATAAGTAATGCAGAAATGATATTTGGAAAAGGAGATAGAGGGAAAATGATTAATCATATACGGGGAATTTAATGGGAGTTGGCCCTCCACTGATAAATGGTAATACTAAAATAAGAGTGGTGTGGGTCCGGCGTTTTTTGTTTTTGTTTTGAGGTGTGGCAGGTTTGTGTGCTGCAAAGGATAAAGAAGTCAGTGGACTGACGTTGCTCTCACATAGTTATGATTGACATATCATTTTTTATTTTAAGACTCCAAATATTGAGCCGAATAAAGTGAGCTTTTAAAAAGTTAGAGGAAAATAAAATAGGACTACGCTGGTAGTGTTGTGCTAAATAAACTTTGGATTGGAATAGAAGTATGGGTAAAAGTTGGAACAGAGTGCAGCCTGTGCAGCCTGTTTACAAAGTCTTATCGTAGTGATAAGAGGTATTTGGGGAGAAGGACAGACAAACTGTCCAACAATGGGAAGAATGGATTCCCGAGAAAGGCAGTTTCAGCTGCAACAACTGAAGCAGCTCAGAGCGTGTGTGGAACGGAGAGAAGAGAGGAAGCAGAAAGAAAGGAAAAGAGAAGATGAAAGGATGAGTATAATAAATAGATAACATTAATGTGAATGGATGGAAAAAGAATGCACTGCTAAACCGTGTCCTTCTTTGTCCGAGGTACATGGTCACGAGGATCCTGATCTGGACTCCGTGCCGCCGCCATATGCTCTAAAGGGGGAAGCCGTCCAACCACCAGTCCAAAGAGGGAAAGAACCGACCCTTCACACGGAAAGCTGAGCTGGAACCATGCCCAGAGCCTGCTTGCCCCTCTCCGAACCCCAGGTTGAGATAATGCCCATGGGGAGGAAAAGACATTGAAGACGCAATGAATCGTGTGACAAGCCCAAAGAAAAACGGACTGAGGTTGAGAGAACTCTTCTCTATTCTGTTGGACAATACGGGCCAACCAGGCCACCTGATGAGCAGAAGGCTCAAACTGGACAATGACAATATTGAAGTTGTGTTTTTGAACAAGATTTGCACCCAAAAGAGAAGAAAGGGGCGGCAGAGAAAAACTGAGGGCCAGAGACTTTGACCCACATGAACCAGAGACTTTGACCCACATGAACCAGAGACTTTGTGTGCCACCTGTGGCAAAGCTGGACATCGGTGAAGGGGCTGCCCACAAGCACCGTGGAATAAAGACAGGACTGGTGGGAGGACCCGGCAACAATCCGACTGAGGGGAGCGGAAGGTGGCGGGACGGACCCCAGGGAGGGACCACGGGACGCACACACATCTCAACACACAGGGTGAGCAAATTCTGATTGGGATTATGACAAGCTTGTTTATGCAATACACACATTAGAAGTTAGGAACACAGACACACAAACATATATATTTGAATGAAAATTAAGGTTTTAGAAAATGACCATAAGTCATATTAATTAACTATGAAAAGGTAAATATGTTCCATTTTTGGTTGACTCGAGAGTCACTCAGTTTAGTTTCAATTAGTGCTGCACTATATAGATTTATCAGGCCGAGAATACTGCTGCTGTCTCTGTTTCTGTCTTCCACACAATCTGAGTTGTTCAAGGGGGAGTTTCTGCATGTTGGAAAGGAGTGAAGGACGTGGCTGGTTGGCTGAGCATGCAGACTCTACTTTCTGACTTGAGGCCTACAGAGGATCCTGTGAACCGGTACAGTGTAAAAGGGAAAGTATACAAAACAAAATGTACATTACTAACAGTAAAAAGAGAGTTATTCTACTTATGTTTAATCGAAACATAGACACCATGGGGTCTAATGTTCCATCTGTCGACATGGCTGAGCTGTCGGAGGTGCCCGCCTCTCTGTGGTCTGCGCATGAATAAGACGTAGGACCGATGAGGAGTGCGACACCGGTGGTGGTTCACCCAAAATCTGATTTCAGGTCAGGCATGAGGTACTATCCACTTAAGCAGGAGGCCATTATTTTTGAGCCATTATTGATGGCTGGGGTAATAGTCAAGAGTGATAATTATCTGGAATGCACCTTAATATATCTGGTAGAGACAATTTGGGAAAAGGGGGAGGTGATGAAGGCTTTACGGACTCCCTGATGGTCCCCATACGTGTTGACCACAGTCACCAATCGTTTCGAATGTACAATTTAATGGATGAATATATATTCTGATGAATACAGGCAAACTAGGAAGAAGGCAGAGTAGATGAGGGTAGGTAAGAAAGTGAAGATGAAGATTAAATCATTTAAAAATGGCTGGAGGAGAGAGGAGTGACGAGATCCAATTTTTACCGAACCGGTGAGGAAGAGTCATTGCAGGTGAGATCTCTTTCTGTCTGTCGGAGGTTGCGGGACTTTAAAGAGCTTCTTTCACAACCTAAGGAGTCGTACTTTAAAAAGCTTGAGAGTTGGTGAATTGTAAGGAGTCCGGACCGGTAAGCGCTTCATTTCGGCGGGATATGGAGACTGGGGGAAGGGCCCAGTTCAATGGAACAGGGGGACCCGTTCGCTTTTAAGCAGGCTGATAGGAAGAGGTCTAGATCCTCCTGGTCTCCCACGGGAGGACTGGGGAGGAAGTCTGGACTCTTCTGTCTATTTTGGGAAAAAGGAACTGGAAGGGCAACCCGCCTGTAGTTAAACTCCTCTCTCAGAGGATGTAAGAAAGACACAGGGCAGAATCATTCAAATTAAAAAATAAAAAGATAAAATAGATTTTTTTAAAAAGAAACAGGGGAAGATGGGAGCCAACCTCAGCAGAGAAGCGACTCTGGGAGGTGATGTAAGATATAGGAGAAACAAAAATGAGAGAAGCGTTAAATACCTAAGGAAGTGGACGAAGGAATATGGTTTTAACGGGAAGCTGGCAGTCACAGGATGTCAGTTTTTGATTGCTTAAATAGAGCTTAAATGAAGAACAGCGAAAAAGAAGAAGGTTTAAATGAAGCCCGGCTGTGGGCAAAAGAAGCAGAGATACGTAAATTAGGCATGGAAAGGGAGAAATTGAGGAAAGAACAGTATGAATGAAACATGACTAACTCTTCTAATCTGTTTCCAAGCGTACATTTCTGTGATAAAGCAGATGCTGAAGTGGTGTACGGGAGACGGCCTCCTCCGCATGTTGCCCCTGCTCCCGCTCCTCCTGTTGCAGTGACCTCACCCTCCAGCGTCTCCTCCAACACTCCATCCACCCTCTCCACCTGCCGCCGCAGCCCGGACACGCACAGCCGAAAGGCAGCACAGCAGCTGACCTCGTGTCTGCGTTGGAGAGAGCGAGGCGCCAAACATGTGGGCCGTTGCTAACAGCGCACACCAGATCAGGAGTGGAATACGATAACCAAAAAAGAGCGGAGGCTTCCGTGGACGGGGACGTGGACGGAGGGGGGAGAGTGGATGGAGAGATGACTACACAAAGAGAGGAGCTTGTTTTCGCTGTGGAGGGGACCGACATTGGAGAGGAGACTGCAAGGAGGAGGGGGGCTGGAGAGAGGGGGACATCGGAGAGGGGGGGACGTCAAGGATCCACTTCGGCTGAATGCCCAGGTCATATACACACACACACACACACACACAGTCATGCATACACACACTGATACACAAACAGAGAGTGTCAATGAACAACATGAGAGAGAAATATTAGAGAATAGAGAGTTAGAACAAATAGAGATGTGTTTGTTACAAGAGGAGAAACCGTTTGTGACTTTAATGGTAGAGGGATGAGAGATAATATTTCTGTGTGATTCCGGAGCACGCAGGTCTGTTATTCTAACCTCAGAAGGAAAAATTAATGAAATGATCATCAAACACCATTGGGGTGAAAACAGCAAATGGGGAAAAACCTATCGGTAGCATCAAGGATCATGGATCCAAAAACAGGCGTGCAGAGAGGACAACAATTTGTGTTGCCTAATAAAATAAATAATAAAAAATAAATGAATTGTCCAGTTAACCTGTTAAAGAGGGATTGCATGTCTGTGGTGGGGCTAGGGGTGTAACCAACACCAAAAAGCATGAAAGTAGTTCGGTTACAAGCGAGTGACTGCTACGTTCAGGAGGGCATGGGGTCACCAGACTAGACCTGGCCAACACAGGGACGCAATCTATTACACAGGAACAGAAAAGAAAAACTAAAAAAGTGAAGCAGCAACCAATGAGGGACATGCACTACACGATGTTCTTTCAATGTTCAGGACCGAACAAAAGATATAAGAACAGGTTCTTTAAAGCCTCAACGGCAAAAATAAACATGCAATCTCCTGGAAGAGGAGAAGAAACTCTTCAGGGGTGAATGTGCGCCTCATCTCTCGCTAGCTAAACCACCTGATGGATGCTATGAGGGGAGATGTGGGAGGGTTGTGTCCAACGCAGAGGACTGAGAGGAGGGAACCTGTGGGAGGGAGTCTCAAGGTGTATTATTCCTCCTCAGTAAAACCTACACAACCACTGAGTTACTGTAGCAAAGAAATTAAAAAGAAGTCTAAAAACACGGGAGACATCTTTTTGAAAATAATTGATAAAACCTTATGGTCAAAAGGGGGAGAAGAGCCTGTGACAATGAAAATAAAATAGGTTTAGGCCTTTCCAGAGATGCTATCCGATGCTGAGAGAATAACACCAGTAGCTGAATACTCTTTCTCTAGAGTCAGAGGTATTGTAAAAGTCCGACTGGCCCTTCTAAGAGAATGGCTGCTAATCTAGCTGATGTTGAACCTCCACAGTGGAGACAGATTTTACTTTATGTTGATGACATTCTGGTATGTTCCGAAACACGAGATAAGGGCAGAGAAGACACTCTGGTGCTATTGACATTCCTAGGGGAACAAGGACATAAAGTAAATAATAGATAATAAATTAACTGCAGCTGTGGAAAGTAGAAGTGAAATATGCTGAACTTCTGAAGCTGACAAAGTGATATGTAGGAAGATTTTAACTGAAACAGAGTCGTGAATTACAGAGAACTAATTCAGCAAACAAGACTATTATTACGCATAAAGAAGTAATGTTGCAACCAGTAGTACAATTAGAACGGTAAAAACTTTATATAGATATGCAGCTCTTTTGAGACATGGTTTGGACCATGTCTCAACAGGGGGGGATGGTGTCTATGATAAACCAGGTTTTTAGTGGTGGGCTTTACTACATTAAAAAGTTTTTGCTAGATCTAATGAGTTATACTTTGTATAAACAGGAGGGGTGGACCATGACGATTATAATAAGTGCACCTGTTTTGCGAGGGAAAGTGGGATTGGTGCTCTGGTAGGTGAGATTGAGAGAGATTGGTGCGGTACCACATTTAACGTCACTAGTTGGGAAAATGTAACAAAATTGCAGTATGCCAGGGCAGATATCTATTGGTTCTGTGGAGGAAGACGACTAATGAATGTATTGCCCTCTAATTGGCAGGGCGCGTGCGCCTCTGTCTCATTGATAGTTCCCATTAGTGTAATTCAGATGAACGTCCAGCAGTTAGAAACCCGGGAGAGAAGGGTTGGTCCGTGGGAAAGGAAGAGGAGAACTATAGACTTAGATAAGGGGTCCCCCATATATTTCGATGCGATAGGAGTGCCCAGAGGGGTCCCTAACGAATATAAGCTGGCCGACCAAATAGCTGATGGATTTGCATCCATTCTCCCGTGGATCATAGTAAATAAAAATGTGGACCGCCTGAATTATGTACATTTTAATATTCAACGCCTGACCAACCAGACTAGAGATGCCCTAGATGGAGTGCATGGACAGTTGTCTGCCACCTCCTTAATGTCTTACCAGAACAGGATGGCGCTCGATATGTTGTTAGCAGAGAAGGGAGGAGTCTGCTCTATGTTCGGCCAAACTTGTTGCACTTTTATTCCAAATAACACAGCCCCAGATGGATCTTTCACAAGGGCCTTAGACGGTCCGAGAGCAATGTCCCACGAATTGGCAGAGCACTCAGGCATAGTAAGCCCCCTTAACGATCGGTTAAATAGTATGTTCGGCAGGTGGAAGAGCGTAATTATATCTGCATTTCTTTCCATAGTCATAGCGAGAGTGGTGATGTCGTTATGTGGATGTTGTTGCATCCCCTGTATTAGACAGTTATGCCTGAAGTGTATTACCGGCCTCCACTAACCCCGCCCCAAAGAAGATCTGCAACAGCTCATGCATCCTTTCTCCACAAGGTGCTAGTAACCTGATGCATGAGCGGCCCTCTACTGTGCGTAAAGTGCATTGGCCAGAAGATTCAAAGGAGCGATGAGATCTTCTGTTTCATGAGTGACGTTAGTCATTCAAGGAGGAGAATGGTGAGGATGGTTTGGTAAAGAATCAACATCCGAAGAAGAGACCGAGTCAGACCCCCTTCCTGTATGAGTAACGTTGCTAATATTTGACCATATCCCATGTAGCATACGCACACACGTAGACGGCGTGAGATTGTGGGCCTAGGATGATTCTTTACTGTTTTGCTTGTGCCATATTATGCTCATGTGCCTAGGTGATGCCGGAGGGAGGAAAGGGGGTTAGCTTAGCTTCATTATAATGCGTTTAGACATTTTTGTGGTGGAATATATGTATCTGTTAGGGATTTCCACCCTGTGAGACAAGTAACACCCACATAGTCATGAACTGATTTAGCCATCTTGGTGGTAGAATATATGTATAGATGAGGGATTTCCACCCTGTTACATAAATAACGCACACATAGTTAGGAATTAATATAACCTGTTTCTGTAGCTGATTCATATTGTTTAGTTTACATAATGAATTATGTAAAAAGGGGGATTGAAAATATAAATCATGATGTTTGTTATATTATTGTACATTCTTGTCTATGAAACAGTTCAGGGCGCTCAGGGCCAGAATAATAGTGTTATCATGGAGTCAGAGAGGTCCCTGAGGAACCGCTGACTGTTTAGACTAGATACACGCCGAGCACCGCCACAACACCCACATATGTTATTATTATTATGTTAGACCAGCTGCAGTAGGCTGGCCATGGACGTCCCAGCCTGGAGAGACAAGGAAAGGACATGTGTCTTCCCTCCTCCTTGAAAGGTTAGAGCCAATTAGATGTTAGGATGATGCGATGAAACCTGTGACGAGAATCTGTGTATAAAACCGCCGGACTTCCGGTTGGACGGGAGTTCAGTTCTGTTTTCTGTCAACCTGCGTGTTGATGAAGCGAATCCCTGCTCTTGCAATTGCAGCGCTAGTACTTTGATTGTGACCAGAGAAATAAACCTACCAAATGAGAGAAGCTGTTGGGCTGAATTCTTCCAGAGTTTCTACCAGGCATCCAATATAGAATATGCTAACAGCGTCTCAATTGAAAAGGCATAAAAGATCACATACAGACAAGTAGCCTCATATTTGCAAAATGCATAAAAGATAATTTAGTTCTCAAGTTCAGTTCACTTCAGTAATATGAGTGTAATGTGAACACTGTTGAGGCTGATAAACCCTCTCTCTGTATTGTTGAGTCAGTAATGTTGTCTTTACAATTGGACAACTTAAGTTTTTTATGTACCTCATTTAATATTTTCATGAATTTTGTAATTGCATCAACTTGATAAAATGCAATTATTCACCTGGGTTCATATTTGCTTTACAAAGGTTATGCACCACCTCAGTTGTTTGTGAACTCTGATGTTTAGTCTGATAAACTCTGGAGTTTTGGGTTCAGTTACGTTGTCATCCTGCCAATTAGAGTCAGTTCTTTTTTGATTGCAACATTTCATTTTGTATTTTTCTATTGCATCAACTTAATAATATTTTTTTGGTTTTGATTTTAAGAGGTGACCCCCTAACACTAATTGTAGATGATGTTTTACATAGTGTTGCCAATACATCAGCATAAGTAGTAATGAATAGTAGTGATGCAGTGATCCGTGCACAAAGGGGCGGGGCCACACAATACATTTTTGTGATCTAATGTTTTGGGCGTGATGGACAGTTTTGGGTTTTGGTGCTGAGTCAGCAGTGATGAGTGTGTTGTATTGGACCGTTGTGGTGAAGAAGGAGCTGAGCTGGGAACATCTCAAGGTTCTCCAGTCCGAGCTGGAAAATGTTCTTTGGTAGAGGAACACCTGTAATACTTAGCCTGCTGCCCGCAACCAGAACCCGAAATAAGTGGATTGAAGTGGATGGATTGCCGGATGTGTATTTTATTAAAAAGTTAGACAATTTACTTGCATGATTTCACTATAAAAAATAATCTGAGGTTGTTTAATTTGCTTCTTCATTTGGAGTTACTGTTCGCTTTATAAAATACATTTATTTTGTATTTTGCTGACATAATAAAAATTCTGGAATTGCAGGCCTATTGTGCAGCACATTTAACTATGAATAAAAAAACAAAAACAGTTTTCAATTTCAGTGGATTTTTGTTTTCAGTCACATTGCTTTCCTTCACCTTTCACAATCTCAATAAAAGCCGTCATTGAAAGATTAGAGGCGTTCACTGTATTGAGGACATGTGCCAAAGCACTCAAAGCTCATTAGCAACTGCCACTTTTGGTACGGAGGTTTTGTCTCTCCAGGATGGATTGTCTCTGCCTATCTTTATAAAACACACACAAACATTAAAAGGATAAGAAGCCACTCACTTTAGCCGTCCTTCTCTTTGACCCTAAATCTTGTGCCAGACACTGAGCGTTCTCCAAAGTTCAGGGATGTTGTGGTGTTGCTTATGAATCCAGGCTTATGTAAGAGGAAATCCTCACATCTGACTCCCAAAATGATCACTGCAACACCAGAGCAACTGCTGACGTGATTGTAAAGGTTACTATTGATGTTTGCATGTGGGATGGACTTTATCCCTTTGTGGATGTGTGTGTAAGTATTCTGTGAGTGTGCAATAAATATTACAATTATGTGATATTAATTTTTTTGTGTTCTCACCAGTTTCTTCAATGAGATTATGATTTGAAAAGTGATCGTACAGGATGAACAACTTGACATGTTTTAACTGAGCTAAATGGTTAATATTTCACTCAATTCATTGCTAAACACCAGATATGGCCAATTTAGCTGCTTCACTATATATGTATCCACTTAAAGTCACTTTACACAATCAATAAAAACATAAAGTTAAAACAATATTTGATGTACAATACAATTATATCAGTACTTAAATAAAGATGCCTCACAACAACTTGTTTAAACTCATAACTACGCTGCCTTATGTGGCTATAAATAATGAATTAAGATTATTGAGTTGCTTAAGTTCTCCATGGGTCTTGTGAGTCTAAAGACATAATAGTACATCTGTTTTAATAGCGTAGGAGAGAACATTACAATACTCTTTGTATGGGTGGTATATGACTTACACTTTCTAGATCGCTATACAACTTATGTATGAAGTTAAATGGTCAAACATCAAGAAAATGTATTTAATTCACTAGAGCATTATATTAAATAAATGCCTTGTTTTGTTTTGTTTTTCAAAAATGCTTTTTCACTAACTAATATACACATTTTGCAACGGGTTGTAATTATCCATAATTATAATATAATACACAACTTTAACATTACGGAAGAGAGGAAACAATACAAAGTCCACACAGAGGCCTTTCTGAGTACATCTAGGCTAAGCACGCCCAGGAGGTGGTTACCGGGATAGTAATGTAACCGGGTGGAACTGATGAAGAGTGATTGAGTCCCGCCGGACGGGTTATAAGGGGGCACCCGCTGGGAAGTCAGGGTTTTCCTGTGTCTCCGCCGCCGTAAGCCGGAGTGCCGAGCTTGCGTTCGGTGGCTGGCCTCACGTGTGACTGTAGCGGTCCGCGTGCTTTCTTCCAGCGGGCCGAGGTGTAGCGGGACTGTGTCGCAGTAGACGGTGAGCGTCGGGAGTTCGGGATCTGGGCGGCATCGGGTGTGGTGGAGACAGTGTGCGTGGGGAAACAGCTGCTCTCAGGTAACTATGGAGGGGTTAATGGGTCGTCAGTCGGCCGTTGGGTGCTGGGAGTATGGTGCATATGAACGAGGTTATGTTTATTTCAGAGGTTCCTGAACAGTGCTTCCAATCGTAGCCGGGGCGGGAAATCCACGTGAGGTTGCTGGACAGCCGGTGGGTTATGGGGGCTGCTAGGGGGATGGGTCTTCTTCTTGGTTTGGCAGTTATGGGTTCTTAATTATGTTTTTATTTTACTTATGTTTTACAGTTAAGTGAACCGCTGCCTTGGTCTTTTGTTTTTGTTTTGTTTCTTTGATTTCGCGTGTGCTGCCTGCCAAGCCAGCTGTCACTGTCAACACCACTTGTTGCTCCGAATAAATGCAAATGGTTGCACCAGCACTCTGACCCTCTGGAGTGTGTTTACCTTTACGGTATCTGAACCGGGGTTCGGTAGCATGTGGGCCGCTTAACTTTTACCATTCATTCTCTATGGTAGTTCTTATCGTTACAAGTGTCATACACTCTTTGGCCACAAGTGAGATTTTGAGGGCGCTGTTTCCCCCCTTGGATAAAGGGGAAAGAGACCCCGTTTCCCTCTGTGACAGACGTCACGGCTTTACCATCAGACAAACAGTCACAGGTAAGTATGGCTCATTCTTTCTAGTATTAATGAACGGTTCTCAGTTGTATATGTGGGTCAACTGTTTCTGTACTTTAGTGTTGTTTACCATTGGTTGTAACTCTTTGTGTTGCTAGCAATGTCACGTTAGTACATTAAACTTCACGTATGTAACGGGACTTGTGCACGTATATTGTTTGTGTGTAACGCTCTGTCAGCTTTAACCGTAAGTCATGTGCTCGTCTCTATGAATCATATTCTTTTGAATGGGTAAATACTACAGTATGAGTCTCTTTCATTGCCCACATTAAGGTGTGTGTGTGTGTGTCCTAGTCATTACAATGCTGATCAACATTAGTGAGGGGTTCTGTAAATAAAATGTGTTTTGCTGTGCACAGGAGATGATGAAGAAGACCATCAACTTCTACCCAGGAAGGAAGGCGGTGTCGTTCAGAGCGGGTCGTCTGCAGCAGGACCCCTCTGATGAGGCCATTAAAATTGTGTTGCATTTTCAATTCTGTTGGTAGTTTCATAGTTCATAGTTCCATAGTCTTGCTCCTCCAGGAGGATTCACTGAGTGGAGCGGAGTTGCAGTGGAGAAGATTGTAACCGAGATCCTGGAGCAGCAGAAGAAGAACCGTTTAGCCTGCCGTCAGCCAAAGTCACGTAGATTCATGCTGCACAACATCAGGAGAATACGTCCACTTCTCACCCAGAAGGCAGCACAGGTTCTGGTCCAGGCTCTGGTCATCTCGCATCTAGACTATTGTAACTCCCTCCTGGCGGGTCTACCTGCTGGTGCCATCCGACCTTTGCAGCTCATCCCGAATGCAGCAGCTCGACTGGTCTTTAACCTCCCGAAATTCACCCACACTACTCCGCTCCTCCGCGCCCTTCACTGGTTACCGGTGGCCGCCCGCATCCGCTTCAAAACATTGGTACTGGCGTACCGTGCTACGAACAGATCTGGTCCAGTCTACATCCAGGAGGTAAAACCTTACACCCCATCTCGTGCGCTCCGCTCGGCTTCTGCCAATCGCCTTGTAGCTCCGTCGCTGCGAGCTAAACACTCAACAAAGTCTCGACTGTTCTCTGTCCTGGCTCCTCGATGGTGGAATGAGCTCCCCATTGACATCAGAACAGCAGAAAGTCTCTACATCTTCCGTCACAAACTAAAAACACATCTTTTCCGACTATACCTTGAATAAAGGAAGTAGCACTATAGTAGCACTGAAATGGCTCTTACTGATAGCACTTTGTAGTTGAACTTTTGGACGAAATTGTACCTTCTTGATTCTTGTTCTTATTCTTGTATGTAACCGTAGAATGCACTTATTGTAAGTCGCTTTGGATAAAAGCGTCAGCTAAATGAAATGTAATGTCACGTTATCTCGCTGACGGTTCCTTTCTTCTTTCAGACAGAAACTGAAGTATTTCTACTGCTCCAAAAGGTCTTGATAGGGACAGAGGGATCGGAGAGAAGTGACCATCATTAACCCACATGTTTGCACAAAACAGGCTCCAGAGTCGATTATGTGTTATTTTAACCAACTTTATTTCAAAGAAAGGGCAATTTGATAGTGTAACCCTCTGGGAAAACCAGTTGTTACCAAAACATTTATTCATAGTATTATATTTCCGCCTTACTGAGAATTCCTTTTATTTATTCTGTATTTAATTTATTATTATTAAGCAATTTCCTTTTTGCTCAGGAAGTGTTCTACCTGTCAAAAAAAAACTTGACAAGTGGGCCTATTGGTTCAAGGTGAAATAACTACATGCTTTTGGTGTAAAACGGTCTAAGTCCAGCCTCATTTGCGTTAGAGAGATGCAGTCGAGTGTGAAGACCGACGGAGCCTGATGAGAAGTTAGAATTACGGAGCGATATTACTGCTACTGGGACTTGATATAATACTGAACAAAGAGAAGTTAGAGTATGTTTGAGCCCATACGAAGTTTATCAACTACTGAGGGGACCTGGAGAGCAGCTTAGAGCACCGTTTATTCTTTTCTTTCCCGGCTGGGTTTTCTGGATACCCTTGAACTTTGAGTTGGATTGGAATCTCTCCCTGACGAGGGAGATGACGAGCCACCCGTGTTGAGCACCTGGATTGAGGAGCGCTTCCAACGTTCATCTACCTTGCTGTCAGTGTGGTAGGACTGTGGGGAAGGACCTCAAAGGACAGTTGAATCTAGCAGAACATCCTATTTTTTGAGGATTACTTTTATTTTCTGGGTGCACCCATTTCAAAGGACATTTCTAATTTTACTAAACTGAATGCCGGCAATGTTGTAAATAATTTATGTGTTAATACAATTGTTTTCATTTAAACTTAACTCTGTCTGGTTGCTCATTGTGGTGTCTGATTTCTGGTAATTACTCTCTACGAATCTGGGTTATACTGGTCCAGTGTGCACCTACCCTCCATGTGGGTTACACTTGCTTCCTGTTTCAAGACACAAACAACAAGCGACGTTTCAACCCGAGTGGACTCTTTCCCTCAAAAGACACAACGTCAATTCCGGTGTGTTTTGACCAGAGACTGTATACAAGGTTTGACATGGATTTTCTGAATTAAACAATACGGCATTCACGAGGACAGCTACGTGTTCTCTCGCTATTCTCAACATCTGCTGTAACGACGACAACAGTAGACGCTTTCGGCCGAAAGTCGCCAGTTAACAGGGCCGCCTGTTAATCCGTAACACCGGTACTCCACTTATGTGTGGTCGATTGCTGATTTGTGCACTATATATTTTACAGTCTGTAAGGAGTGTTGAGAAATATCAAATGCTCTATGATAATGTTTTATATTCATTTGCTTTGTATGGTTTTTATATTCATTTACTTATGCAAGACCTCATACACAAGCAGAACTATGTCTGTTGGGCAGGGAGCCCACCAGAGAAAAAACCTTCATAGAGGCAAATAAGGAGATGAACAAACACATCTGAAATTCCTCTTATGTTGAGCAATTCCTCTTGTTATGTTGAAATGGAATTTGGCACCATACAAGGAAAAAGAACCATCTTGCTGAATAACAGGATGTGCGTAGGGGAAGATCTTGCTGAATAACAGGATGTGCGTAGGGGAAGAACTATGCTTCCCCTAGAGTAAACAAAGAGCGGCGGTCACGTTGACATGTATCAAGGAAACGATCTCCATGCAATGTGGGCGTATGTTGGTGTGTAAACTCTCTGTGTAAGAAATCTAATAAAAGACGAAGCCACGAGAGGGAGGACAGATTTCGTTGGTGAGGCTTTGACTGCGTAGTCTTTGCAAGGAACGTTATCTCCTTCAGCTGAAGCTTGGTAACTTGTATACTTGGTCTTGTGTCTTATTGTCCATTACAGAGAACCTGAAGAAGTCCGTACGTGGGTGTGCACGTAAGAAGCGCATCACTCATCAATATGGAAGCCCATTTCTGCCAGTAAAAAAAAAGGCTATTTTTGTATTACTTTTTCCACCAGTAATAGAGATTAGAAGTGCGCATGCACTTCAGTGACGAATGTCTGACTATCAAACGCCCCCGTGTCCGGGTTCATAATATCATCCGTAACCGGAAAAAGTAATACAAAAAAAGCCTTTTTTTATTTTGTAATTCTTTTTTATTCTGGTGGAAAAAGTAATACAGATTTTTATTTGTAATGATTGTCTTTGAAAAAACTTGAAGACATCAGCTGGTGCAGAGAGAGAAAAACAACTTTAAAAAGCGGAAAGAAGAAAAAAAACTCGCTTTCACTGTCGGAACTTTGTCAGTGTGACATCCGGCGGAAGTTAACAACACATGCGCGCGTGGTGCTAGCGGCTCGAGCGTGTGGAGTGAGCTGGGAAACGGTATTGAGAGGAAACAACAATGTCGTCAGTTGAGTATTTGAGAGAGTTTGTCAACGAGCGACTGTCTGCCGCTGCTGAGGAAATATTCGGAGCTTTTAAAAAAACTATCGTCGAGTACCAGGAAGAGGTCGACCGTCAGAGCAGACTGCTGGACATCGTTTGGAAACCTGAAATAAAGCTACACAGGATAGGTGAGTGACATGTAATCATTTTAATTGCACTAAAGAGAGGAATTCCGTTTAATGTACTGGTATTAATTAATACTACAGTCCCGTGGATTCATGCAGATGGTAGACAGCAGATGAGAACAGGTTGGTACAATGAGGGGAGGCAGCCAGAGAACACCTTTCACGGTACACTTGTCCAAACCTACAATAGTTCCACTTTATGCCACGATGGACTGAGATATATTCGAGTCCTCTATTTCGTGTTGTTGTGCGGAATACAACAAGAAATTCAGGAGGCGACGGTACAATAAAACACTTGAAATAATTTAAGTTGGATCACACTGTATTTAATCTATTCTAGGCAGAATTATCACATCCCGTACAGTTAAACGTGCACGGTCCTAACTAGGGCTGTCAAAATTGCTCAAAAATGACGTTCGAATATTCGCTTTAAAAAAACACATATATTCGAACATATTCGAATATTTGAAGTTGCGCATTAGGCACGTCAATAACAGGACAAATTAATACAACGAGACATAACTACTTTTATAGGTAATTTATTTAGGTTTAAACATATTTCACAACATATTACCTACACAAAAATACGTAAATGAACTAATGGCCAAGACCGCGGACCTCTCGCTCCCACACACACTCTTTCTCTCTCTCTCCCCCGCACCGTCGCGCTCTCTGCGCATAGCGGTTTAAATGAACGTTAACGTTAAATAAAATGAGGCACACAATTCCGAGAAATGTGACAACAAAGAACTTTTACCCTGAGGTTCATAAAAAATAAAGTGCTATTAAAAACGAAAGAGGCTACTTACATTCTTGGCGCTTGTATAAAAACGGGGGGAAAACTGACTGCAATTTAATCCATTGTCACGGATTGTCAGGAACTTTCAGTGCACGGTCACTGTCGGGTCTTAGGCCTGAAGGCCTACAGGTTATTTGCCAAAAACACAAGACAGTCCACATTTGAAGGGGCCAGTGCTGATCTCTTTTTATTGACTATAGGCACGCGCCCACCCGCAAAGCAGACAGTCGCTCCGCTTTTTTTTTTTTACATTCGAATATTAATTTTCCTATTCGAAATTCTGTTTTTAATAACTATTCGAATATATATTCGAATTTCGAATATTCGTTGACAGCCCTAGTCCTAACGGAAGACACAACCTGGTTGAATCTCCCTAGAAAGGCGCTTGAACACTGTGCGCTTCCTTCTTATGGTTGGACTTTACGAGTCCCCATTGGTCAAAATCAAAGAAGCAGGCGGGACTTGCTTAACGCTGTAGCAGCCCGGTTGGAGCACTGGATATGTCCATCCACACCGGCTCACATCCATTGGTTCTTGAATCCATCAATGTGTGTGTATGTAGTGTCTCCATTCCCGCCAATTCCCTGTGCTATTGTTTCCCTTATTTGGTGTTGGTCAAGTATGTGTGACTCGCAGTCACTCATGGCTTTCCTTCAGTACTTTTCCACTTCATCACGTGACTAGGGTGTATATGTTAATGTATGACAAGTGAGTTCATATAACAACAGACTTATAAATATTTTCTACAGTGTCTACGGTTTTATTTAATTATTCACAAAATGTTTACATTATACAGCCAGAATATTCTGCTTGTTATTAATATTATATTGCAAACATAAGCAACTCTTTCCAGTGTGAGGAAAGAAGATTAAAAAAGTTAAAATATGTTATCCAATACTAATGTTGGTATTTTCCGGGTTCATCCAATGGTACCATCCTGTCCTCGTCCATTACATTTCATTTAGCTGATGCTTTTATCCAAAGCGACTTGCATGCTATACATTAGACCGTAGACACAGCAACGGTGAGCAATGAGGGTTAAGTGTCTTGCCCCTGTCTGGATAGCCAGTGTGCTGAATGCCTGGTTTCATGTGAATGCACTGTTGGCATTTTCTTCTTCACCATCACAGTAGTACCTAATGCCGTTTGTTCTCTGTCCCTCCAGAGCTCCCACAGCAACATGTCTGTAAGGAGGAAGAGGAGCAGCAGCTCTGTATTCAGGAGAGGAGCTCCAGTCTGGACCAAGAGGACCCAGAGCCTCCACAGATTAAAGAGACACAGGAGGAACTCTGCACCAGTCAGGAGGGAGAGCAGCTTGAGCTGAAGCAGGAGACTGAGACCTCCATGTTGACTCCTACTTGTGAGGAAAGGGACCACAGTGAACCAGAACCAACAGTTGACCACCAGCTCCTCTCTTACATCTCTCATGTAGCTGAGAGCCCAGATCAGAAAGGAAGTGAGGATGAAGACTCAGGATCAACTAGAAATGCAGAACCAGAACCAAAGAAAAGACGTCACAAAAATAGAAGTCACTGTGACGACGTGGACTTGTTAAAGATGCACAGTACTACTCAGACAGGTAAAGCTCTTTTACAATGTGACACGTGTGGCAAAACCTTCAAATACAGGTATGATTTGCATAGACACCTGAGAACACACACGGGCAAGAAGCCGTTTAGAATCAGCCGAAGCAATTGTATAGAAAAGTGAATAAAAAGTACCGTAAAATTCAGCTTTTAAGCCGCTTCCTTTTGCTCAACTTTGACCCGTGCGGTTTAAATATCAGTGCGGCTAATTTGTGGATTTTTTTCGATTCTAAATTTAGCAACAGTTTTAGAGACAAACGGTACACAAAATGCGTGACATATTCTTAAATCCCCTCCACGAGTGACCTCACAGTAAAACAGGGTTCTCACAGCAGCAGCCAAACTCCCTGCTGCTATCAGCTAGCTCGCTAGCTGGCTATTTTTCTATTGCATCAACTTGATTTGGTTTTTGTTGTTTTGATTTTAAGAGGTGACACACTAACACTAATCGTAGATGATGTTCTACATAGTGTTGTCAATAAATCAGCATAAGCAGTAATGAATAGTAATGATGCAGTGATCAGTGCCCAAAGGGGCGTGGGCAGCAAAATGTGTTCTTGTGATCTAATTTCTGTATTCTATTCGATTACTGATTGGTGTAATATACACTTTACAGTCTGTAAAGAGGAGGAGGAAGAAGTTATCTGTGAGCAGCAGCTCTGTATTCAGGAGAGGAGCTCCAGTCTGGACCAAGAGGACCCAGAGCCTCCACAGATTAAAGAGGAACAGGAGGAACTCTGCACCAGTCAGGAGGGAGAGCAGCTTGAGCTGAAGCAGGAGACTGAGACCTCCATGTTGACTCCTACTTGTGAGGAAAGGGACCACAGTGAACCAGAACCAACAGTTGACCACCAGCTCCTCTCTTACATCTCTCATGTAGCTGAGAGCCCAGATCAGAAAGGAAGTGAGCACGAAGACTCAGGATCAACCAGAAATGCAGAACCAGAACCAAAGAAAAGACGTCACAAAAATAGAAGTCACTGTGACGACGTGGACTTGTTAAAGATGCACAGTACTACTCAGACAGGTAAAGCTCTTTTACAATGTGACACGTGTGGCAAAACTTTCAAGTACAGGTCGAAGTTGCATAGACACCTGAGAACCCACACGGGCGAGAAGCCATTTACTTGCAAAACATGTGGAAAAGATTTTCGACTTCGTAGTAACTTGATGGTCCACATGAGGACACACACAGGTGAGAAGCCATTTTCTTGCAAAACATGTGGAAAAGATTTTCCATATAGTAGTACCTTGATGTACCACATGAGAACCCACACGGGCGAGAAGCCATTTTCTTGCAAAACATGTGGAAAAGATTTTCGACTTCGTAGTAACTTGATGGTCCACATGAGGACACACACAGGTGAGAAGCCATTTTCTTGCAAAACATGTGGAAAAGATTTTCCATATAGTAGTACCTTGATGTACCACATGAGAACCCACACAGGCGAGACGCCATTTTCTTGCAAAACATGTGGAAAAGATTTTAGGTGTAATAGTAACTTGATGGTCCACATGAGGACACACACAGACAAGAAGCCGTTTTCTTGCAAAATATGTGGAAAAGATTTTAGGTGTAATAGTAACTTGATGGTCCACATGAGGACACACACAGGCGAGAAGCCGTTTTCTTGCAAAACATGTGGAAAAGATTTTGGACGTAATAGTCACTTGATGCTCCACATGAGGACACACACAGGCGAGAAGCCGTTTCCTTGCAAAACATGTGGAAAAGATTTTCCATATAATTGTCACTTGATGGTCCACATGAGAACCCACACGGGCGAGAAGCCATTTTCTTGCAAAACGTGTGGAAAAGATTTCCGACTTCGTAGTAGCTTGATGGTCCACATGAGGATACACACAGGCGAGACGCCATTTTCTTGCAAAACATGTGGAAAAGATTTTGGACGTAATGGTAACTTGTTGGTTCACATGAGGACACACACAGGTGAGAAGCCTTTTTCTTGCAAAACATGTGGAAAAGATTTTCCATATAGTAGAGACTTGATGGTCCACATGAGGACACACACAGGTGAGAAGCCATTTTCTTGCAAAATATGTGTAAAAGATTTTAGACGTAATTGTCACTTGATGGTCCACATGAGGACACACACAGGCGAGAAGCCATTTTCTTGCAAAACATGTGGAAAAGATTTTGCACGTAATTGTCACTTGATGGGCCACATGAGGACACACACAGGCGAGAAGCCATTTTCTTGCAAAACATGTAAAAAAGATTTTCGATGTAATAGTCACTTGATGGTCCACATGAGGACACACACAGGCGAGAAGCCATTTTCTTGCAAAACATGTGGAAAAGATTTTTCATATAGTAGTAGCTTGATGGTCCACATGAGGACACACACAGGTGAGAAGCCGTTTTCTTGCAAAACATGTGGAAAAGATTTTGGACGTAATTGTCAGTTGTTGGTTCACATAAGAAGTGCCCACACTGGGGAGAGACCATACCTCTGCAAGACCTGCGGGAAAACATACTTTGATGCGTCTCAATTGAAAAGGCATAAAAGATTGCATACAGACAAGTAGCCTCGTATTTGCAAAATACATAAAAGATAATTCAGTTCTCAAGTTCAGTTCACTTCAGTAATATGAGTGGAATGTGAACACTGTTGAGGCTGAGAAACCCTCTATCTGTATTATTGAGTCAGTAATTTTGTCTTTACAATTAGACAACTTCTGTTTTTTATGTACCTTCATTTAATATTTTCATGAATTTTGTAATTGCCTTAACTTGATAAAATGATTGTGCTTTTGGATTTTAGAGGTGGCCCACAAAGACATTGTAGGTGGTGCGCTATATGGTGCTGTCAAAGAATCAGCCGAAGCAATTGTAAAGAAAAGTAAATGAAAAGAATGGATCGGTGCTTTAAGGGAAGTGGGCAGCAAAATGTAGTTTTTTTGTTTTGTTTTTTACATCATGTTTGTATTCTGATAACAAAGCATTGTGAGGTTATGAATACCAGATTCACACTTAAGTTCTGAAGCTTTAAGTATATTATGTTCATCAATGCTGCTCATGTGTCACTGACATCAAGAGTAAAAGTAGTCAGTGAAGAACAGTTCATTTGTTATATAGTTTTATTAATATTGCAGCAGATAAATATGATAGTTTGATCCGTGGGGCGGCCTCATGTTGAACAAGCTGTTGTGGAATGTAACTGCATGTACTCAAATATTGTAATAAAGCAGGAGACTGAGACCTTAATGTTGACTCCTATTTATGAGGGAGTTTTATAATTCAGTTGCTCCTTGTGTAATCCTACCAAATGAATATCAGCCAGTGTCATTGCTATTCTTACC
>CM042218.1:4672885-4690385 GCA_023566465.1 Cottus gobio
TCTGCTCATATTCAGCCAAAATAATGGAAAATGTGTCAATGTCCAAATATTTATGGACCTGACTGTATGTGTAAAATATTTTGCACGAAATAGTTACTTATTGGCTCACATGAGAACACACACGGGTGAGAAGCCGTTTTCTTGCAAAACGTGGAAAAGATTTTGGACGTAATTGTACCTTGTTGGCTCACATAAGAAGAGCCCACACTGGGGAGAGACCATACCTCTGCAAGACCTGAGGGAAAACATACTTTGATGCGTCTCAATTGAAAAGGCATAAAAGATCACATACAGACAAGTAGCCTCGTATTTGCAAAATACATAAAAGATAATTCAGTTCTGAAGTTCAGTTCACTTCAGTAATATGAGTGTAATGTGAACACTGTTGAGGCTGATAAACCCTCTCTCTGTATTGTTTAGTCAGTAATGTTGTTTTTACAATTGGACAACTTCAGTTTTTTATGTACCTCATTTAATATTTTCATGAATTTTGTAATTGCATCAACTTGATAAAATGCAATTATTCACCTGTTGGGTTCATATTTGCTTTACAAAGGTTATGCACCACCTCAGTTGTTTGTGAACTCTGATGTTTAGTCTGATAAACTCTGGAGTTTTGGGTTCAGTTACGTTGTCATCCTGCCAATTAGAGTCAGTTCTTTTTTGATTGCAACATTTCATTTTGTATTTTTCTATTGCATCAACTTGATATTATTTTTTTGATTTTAAGAGGGGACCCCCTAACACTAATTGTAGATGATGTTTTACATAGTGTTGCCAATACATCAGCATAAGTAGTAATGAATAGTAGTGATGCAGTGATCAGTGCACTAAGGGGCGGGGCCACACAATACATTTTTGTGATCTAATGTTTGGGGCATGATGGACAGTTTGGGGTTTTGGTGCTGAGTCAGCAGTGTGTTGTATTGGACCGTTGTGGTGAAGAAGAAGGAGCCTTTGTGGATGTGTGTGTAAGTATTCTGTGAGTGTGCAATAAATATTACAATTATATGTGATATTAATTTTTTTGTGTTTGAAACTTTAAATCCTCACCAGTTTATTCAATAAGATTATGATTTGAAAAGTGATCGTACAGGATGAACAACTTGACATGTTTTAACTGAGCTAAATGGTTAATATTTCACTCAATTCATTGCTAAACACCAGATATGGCCAATTTAGCTGCTCTCCACTATATATGTATCCACTTAAATATAACAGTCACTTTACACAATCAATAAAAACATAAAGTTCAAACAATATTTGATGTACAATACAATTATGTCAGTACTTAAATAAAGACGCCTCACAACAACTTGTTTAAACTCATAACTACGCTGCCTTATGTGGCTATAAATAATGAATTAAGATTATTGAGTTGCTTAAGTTCTCCATGGGTCTTGTGAGTCTAAAGACATAATAGTACATCTGTTTTAATCTACCACATAAACATACTCTTTGTATGGGTGGTATGTGACTTACTCTTTCTAGATTGCTATAAAACTTATGAAATTAAATGGTCAAACATCAAGAAAATGTATGTAATTCTTTAAATGTTAGAGCATTATATTAAATAAATGCCTTGTTTTGTTTTCTCTTTCAAAAATGCTTTTTCACTAACTAATATACACGTTTTGCAAGGGGTTGTAATTATCCACAATTATAATATAATACACAATCTTTAACATTACGGAAGAGAGGAAACAATACAAAGTCCACACAGAGGCCTTTCTGAGTACATCTAGGCTAAGGACGCCCAGGAGGTGGTTACCGGGATAGTAAGACTTAATAACTTTTACCATTCATTCTCTATGGTAGTTCTTATCGTTACAAGTGTCATACACTCTTTGGCCACAAGTGAGATTTTGAGGGCGCTGTTTCCCCCTTGTTTTAAATGAGTGTTGGGCAGCCAGCAGGAAGTAAATGGTTTGAAGAAAGAGACTATAATTAAATATTTTTAAAGTTAGACAATTAAGTACAATTGGTATGACTATTATTGAGACACTTAAAGTCCACTTAAAGTCACTTTACACAATCAATAAAAACATAAAGTTCAAACAATATTTGATGTACAATACAATTATGTCAGTACTTAAATAAAAATTCCTCACAACAACTTGTTTAAACTCATAACTACGCTGCCTTATGTGGCTATAAATACTGAATTAAGATCATTGAGTTGCTTAAGTTCTCCATGGGTCTTGTGAGTCTACATCTGTTTTAATCTACCACATAAACATACTCTTTGTATGGGTGGTATATGACTTACTCTTTCTAGATCACTATAAAACGTATGTATGAAGTTAAATGGTCTGTTGGACAACATGCAGATTTATGTCAATCTTGGGTCAACTAGGCTCAGGTTCTCTGCTGATATCTACTCGGCCAGAGACTCTGATCCTTATCTAAATTAGAGAGGGGTCTGGAGATCTTTATTTAAACCTAGACAGGGGGCCTGGTTTTGCAGTGGGAAAAAACTTGGCTTCCTGCCGTTAGCCGGAGGTAGACAAAGGAGAAGGATGAAAAACTGCCAGTGCAGCACAATTCTATACAAAAAAAGAAGGGTCATATAAATGTCAGACATTAAGGAAATATGACTGTCGAGACGGGGAGACAAAAGGAGAAGTAGGTCTACACGAGGTCCGGCCGGGTTTCGTAAGATCAACTACAGATGATTTGTTTAATTCAACTTATATATACAGTGAATATCAGTGAATACAGTGATGTCAATGATTGAATGATTTCATAACAAATGATGACGATGATGATGATAGAAGATTTTTTAATAATCAGGGTTGATGAAGGTGGTAAGACAATGATTGATTTAACATTTGAGTGAAGTTGATCGATACATAAAAGAAATAAATGAAATAATTGATGTTGATGAACTTTAATGGTTTCTTACTAAATAATTAGAAAGAAAAGGGTTGATGTTGACCAGGAAATGATAATAAAAAAATGATGGGTAAAACCGAAGTATGATGATGATGATCTTTCAATGATTTTTATAAGATACCATACTTTAATTTTTGACTTTTATAATTTGTGTTATAATTGATGATATGACATTGTGTGAAATTCATGATTTATAATAATCAATGTGTGATTACTCGAATCGTTTTTTTAAATCAAGTCAGCGCGTCCGTAGCCTTTCTTTCGTCTCATCCATTCGCTCCCATCGACCCACGTGACCCCGAGGCCGAGCTCCGCGACGACGCGCGCCGACAGCCCCTGAGGTGAGTTTGAGCTACATCCACTACGGCTACACCACTGATAAACCCCCTGAACTAAATGGTACACGTACATATCCTGCACATATAGATTTGGTTTGTAAATCAGTTGTATTTGGGGAGAGGGCCCCTGGCTCCCTGCCAGGCAGCGCTGTGTTTGAGGCGGGGAGAGGGACTCATAACGGTCCTCGCAAGGGGTTGGAGGAGAAGTGAGTGCGTCAAGTTGGGCCGTCGGGAAACGCTGTTTTTCTTCCCAACGAGGCAGGTGATCCGTGCGTGAGCCCGCAGTGCGGTTGGTTGGTGCTCGGTAGGCACGGATCGACCCTCCATCACAGGTGTCCCCGTGTCCCGCAGGGCTCTCCGTGGTCGCCGGTCACCTGAGTGTGCTATGCTCCTCTCTCTCTCTCTTCCTCTCTCTCTCTCCCTGTTATTTGCTTAAAACATTGTTTGAAGTGAATAAAAGCACGTAAAAAAAAGTTTGAACGGTCTACCGCACCGACCAGCTGTTCAACAGGTCAAACATCAAGAAAATGTATTTAATTCTTTAAACACTAGAGCATTATATTAAATAAATGCCTTGTTTTGATTTCTCTTTCAAAAATGCTTTTTCACTAACTAATATACACATTTTGCAAGGGGTTGTAATTATCCACAATTATAATATAATACACAATCTTTAACATTACGGAAGAGAGGAAACAATACAAAGTCCACACAGAGGCCTTTCTGAGTACATCTAGGCTAAGGACGCCCAGGATGTGGTTACCGGGATAGTAAGACTTAACTTTTACCATTCATTCTCTATGGTAGTTCTTATCGTTACAAGTGTCATACACTCTTTGGCCACAAGTGAGATTTTGAGGGCGCTGTTTCCCCCCTTGTTTTAAATGAGTGTTGGGCAGCCAGCAGGCAGTAAATGGTTTGAAGAAAGAGACTACAATTAAAGATTTTTAAAGTTAGACAATTAAGTACAATTGTTATGACTATTATTGAGACACATTTCCCAGTCACTAGGTTTTCGTTTTGTAATTTTGAGATAACGACTCAATTACTCATCCACAAGTGGATGTCACAAGTTGACTGGAGGGAGACAGGCAGCAACCTTCAAGTGTCCTACTTGCTATTGGTTATATTGTATGTCATTACCAGTAAATATCACAATATGAGACGTTATGTTTACTTAAAAAAAACACAATGTAGAGTAACAGCAGTTCCGCCATCATACGGTTGTTGTTGTTGTTGTTGTTTTCATCTTCATTCAATGGCAGTAACGTCACGTGACTCCCATAAGGATGTGGGTTTAGTGCACGTGAGTCAGACAGCCACGGTTAATAATAACCGCTCCCGTACTGTCCGCCATTAATAAAAATGCTTTGTTTTCATCAAAAGTAACAAGTAAAACGTGACGTTGCATGTTAAGTGCACTGTAAGTTACTTATAAATTAGTAAACGGATAAACCCGTTGGTAATTATGACTCGTTTCCCGATGAGGTCGCTTCTGTGAAAGTCCCATTTAACTTCACTGTTAGCGGTTGTACATGAACAATAAAAGAAATACAATTCAAGAGTGGCCCTCGCTAATAAGCACGCTGCGTTTGACGCAAGTTGTCGTTATATTTACCGTAAGCTATTCTAGAGGGGTTTCACGGTCTACTTGACGGTCAAGCTAGCTTAAACGTTAGCTAACGTTAGCTTTAGAAATCGAAGACATAAAGTTAACCTCTTACCACTAACTAACAGATGATGAATATGGCAAAGGGACGACTAAGTTTGCTAAATAAATGAACGGTAATATGTTATTATGAAGCTGAAAACTACCTTCAATTAGGTTAAATGTAGCCGTCTTCAGTGTTCAACTGCGCATGCGCCATCGAGCCGAGTGCGTCGGCAGTACTCGGGTTTACCAAAATGTCACCAGTAATGTCGTCACGGGTTGCCTTTGATTGTTTTCATCCGTCAGATTTTCATCATGGGTATATATATATAGGACCCAGGCCGACCAGGTTCTCAGGTTTGTTCTTAAATTTTCTTTCTTTGATTCTAAAAATGCCGAAAACTTTTGACATCAACAGTTGCTCAATACTCAATTATGAAGATTATGTGGGAACTGAGAACAGACTCACTGAATTCAAGGAAGGTTTAGCATTACATAATCTAAACTCTTTCTCACAACAAGTGATGAAATATGGCTCTGCCTTTTTAAATACCGAGGGGGGTACACTCCTCTATGGCGTGTCGGATAATGGATTTGTTTATGGAATCCCATTAAACACAAGCCAGGAGGACCTGATTCGGCAGTCTGTGGTTGACTGCGCAAATCAGTTCAAACCTCCTCTCTCTCCCCAGATGTATACACTGCGCTTCCTGCCAGTAACCAAGTTCAGAAGAAATAACCTCAAGGTAGTGTACCTAAACTTTAGTGCACCTCGAACCTTCCCGGGGCCAACCTATCGGGTACACATGTATGAGGTATATTTCAGGCGGGACGCGAGTGTGTGGGGGCCCATAAAAACTTCTGCTATTCTTGAATTACAGAAGCAAAAGAACGCTTTTTGGGCTGGGAAGAGTCACGAGCGACGTGATGTCCTTGTTTCTCAGGAGGGCCCAAGAGACAGGAGACAGAGAAGACCAGAAGGTAGGGCCAGGATTCCCCAAACTGTAACATCAAGGAGAAGCCGCTCTCCCTCACACTGCAGTCCTCAAAGCCTGGACATCACCCTCTCTTGGACATTTAGGTATGCAGCCAATATTACAACAACATCAGACCTTACATTTTTGAGAGGGGAAGATCATTATTCCTTCAAGACTTTCCGTAACATCTTCATGAAGCACGCGTGTGACTACATGAACAACAGGGGTGGTACCCTGCTGGTCGGAGTGGAAGAAAGTGGAATAGTTTATGGCATACGTTTAAGCCATAAAGAAGAGGACAAAATGCGCCTGGTGGTGGACCAGGCCGCAAATTGGTTAACTCAATACTCAATTATGAAGATTATGTGGGAACTGAGAACAGACTCACTGAATTCAAGCAAGGTTTAGCATTACATAATCTAAACTCTTTCTCACAACAAGTGATGAAATATGGCTCTGCCTTTTTAAATACCGAGGGGGGTACACTCCTCTATGGCGTGTCGGATAATGGATTCGTTTATGGAATCCCATTAAACACAAGCCAGGAGGACCTGATTCGGCAGTCTGTGGTTGACTGCGCAAATCAGTTCAAACCTCCTCTCTCTCCCCAGATGTATACACTGCGCTTCCTGCCAGTAACCAAGTTCAGAAGAAATAACCTCAAGGTAGTGTACCTAAACTTTAGTGCACCTCGAACCTTCCCGGGGCCAACCTATCGGGTACACATGCATGAGGTATATTTCAGGCGGGACGCGAGTGTGTGGGGGCCCATAAAAACTTCTGCTATTCTTGAATTACAGAAGCAAAAGAACGCTTTTTGGGCTGGGAAGAGTCACGAGCGACGTGATGTCCTTGTTTCTCAGGAGGGCCCAGGAGACAGGAGGCAGAGAAGACCAGAAGGTAGGGCCAGGATTCCCCAAACTGTAACACCAAGGAGAAGCCGCTCTCCCTCACACTGCAGTCCTCAAAGCCTGGACATCACCCTCTGTCGGACATTTAGGTATGCAGCCAATATTACAACAACATCAGACCTTACATTTTTGAGAGGGGAAGATCATTATTCCTTCAAGACTTTCCGTAACATCTTCATGAAGCACGCGTGTGACTACATGAACAACAGGGGTGGTACCCTGCTGGTCGGAGTGGAAGAAAGTGGAATAGTTTATGGCATACGTTCAAGCCATAAAGAAGAGAACAAAATGCGCCTGGTGGTGGACCAGGCCGCAAATTGGTTAAGTCATCCTCTTTTCCCCCACAATTATACACTTCGATTTGTGCCAGTTACAAACGCTGGGGAGGAAGATCTTTTGATAGTGTTAACATTTTAACTCTTTCATAGAGTTAAATATCTAACACCCAGTGTCGTCCGTTGACACATGAAAGTGTATTTTAAAGACTAAATTGAGTATACATTGGTTTGAATAAAGAACTAACATTGAAGAACTACAACAAATCTGTGAAACTAATTTTTCCATTTATTCAGAAAATACATTACAAGCACCATGGGCATAACTTGACTACATTGAACCAATCATAAATATAATTATTGCATTAGAATACATATTTTTACTCTACTAGAATATATACAACTATTGCACTAGAATAGATATTATTATGGCACTAGAATATAATTATTGCTCTAGAATAAATATAATTATCACACTAGAATATATTTATACCATTATTGCACAATGTATAAAATAATTGCAATTGCAATAATTGCTCTCGCTCGCTCTCTGTTAAGGTGTTTAGCTTCAGTTAGCTAATTGTTCCGACAGACGTAATACTTTCATGGTTCCATCTAGTTGGTAAGAGTAGGTAGCTAACGTAAGAGGCAATGTGTTTTAAATGAGTGTTGGGCAGCCAGCAGGAAGTAAATGGTTTGAAGAAAGAGACTATAATTAAATATTTTTAAACGTAAAAAGATAGAGAATTAAGTATTGCACAATGTATAAAATAATTGCAATTGCAATAATTGCTCTCTCTCTCTCTCTGTTAAGGTGTTTAGCTTCAGTTAGCTAATTGTTACGACAGACGTAATGCTTTCAGGGTTCCATCTAGTTGGTAAGAGTAGGTAGCTAACGTAAGAGGCAATGTGTTTTAAATGAGTGTTGGGCACGAAGTAAATGGTTTGAAGAAAGAGACTATAATTAAATATTTTTAAACGTAAAAAGTTAGACAATTAAGTACAATTGTTATGACTATTATTGAGACCCATTTTCCAGTCACTATTAAATAAAATATGTCTAACACGATGCTTGTAACCGCAGCCTGTAACCATGCAAACACTGGCCCAGTAACCACGGCCTCAGACTGCAGTCTTTGCTCCCTCCTCGCAATGGACTGGGAGGGTGAGGTGTGTGGTATCGAAGCCGGGTCTCTCATGCCGCGAACGCGCGCCATAGCCATTAAACCACCGTATTAGACACTAGTATATGTGTCAATGGATATATTTATCTTTTTAGTGGTTTATGTTTTCATTAGTACTGGGAGCCCCATGAAGAGTGCAGTGAAGCCGGGCGGCAGGTCACGAAGCTCTCGCTCTCTCTCAGTGCATGCTGGGAGTGAGCGCGAGTGAGTCGGAGTGAGCGTTTCTTTTCGATTTATTTTTTCCCCCTTAGTTAATGTTTAATCACGTAATGTGGTTTATTGGTTGGGTTTCACCTTAGTTTAGTTTAGTTGAGTATTTTGGGGTTTTCTTTGGGTTTTCTTCGGTGTTTCTGTTCTCCTGCCGGTGTCTCGCGATAGTAAGACTTAACTTCCTTAACTTTTACCATTCATTCTCTATGGTAGTTCTTATCGTTACAAGTGTCATACACTCTTTGGCCACAAGTGAGATTTTGGGGGCGCTGTTTCCCCCCTTGGATAAAGGGGAAAGAGACCCCGTTTTCCTCTGTGACAGACGTCACGGCTTTACCTTCAGACAAACAGTCACAGGTAAGTATGGCTCATTCTTTCTAGTATTAATGAACGGTTCTCAGTTGTATATGTGGGTCAACTGTTTCTGTAGTTTACTTTAGTGTTGTTGTTTACCATTGGTTGTAACTCTTTGTGTTGCTAGCAATGTCACGTTAGTACATTAAACTTCACGTATGTAACGGGACTTGTGCACGTATATTGTTGTATGTGTGTAACGCTCTGTCAGCTTTAACATTAAGTCATGTGCTCGTCTCTATGAATCATTCTTTCGAATGGGTAAATACTACAGTATGAGTCTCTTTCATTGCCCACATTAAGTTGTGTGTGTGTGTGTGTGTGTGTGTGTGTGTGTGTGTGTGTGTGTGTGTGTGTGTGTGTGTGTGTGTGTGTGTGTGTGTGTGTGTGTGTGTGTGTGTGTGTGTGTGTGTGTGTGTGTGTGTGTGTGTGTGTGTGTGTGTGTGTGTGTGTGTGTGTGTGTGTCCTAGTCATTACAATGCTGATCAACATTAGTGAGGGGTTCTGTCTATAACATGCATTGTGTTTTGCTGTGCACAGGAGATGATGAAGAAGACCATCAACTTCTACCCAGGAAGGAAGGCGGTGTCGTTCAGAGCGGGTCGTCTGCAGCAGGACCCCTCTGATGAGGCCATGAGGATTAAAAAGATCCATCGCTCTGTGGCGTCGACTAACAAGCAGATACGCCTTTACAAAAAACTCTACCCGGCCCGCTGGTGACAATGACACACGACTAATTACAAATGATGCCTCTTTAATCGGTCAACTTGCTAGTTTAGCGGAGAGGAAGTCAGCGCTTGTTGTCACCAGCCCCATGGAAACCAAAGAAGGCGTGGCGGATTGGTTGCTAACTGGAAGTAGCTTTGACACAGTGATCAAGAGGGTTAATGTTGTGCACAACATGTGCGCAAAAGGCTCTTCGATGACTGACGTGACATTGTTTGATATGGACATCACAGTGGCGTTAGAATTGTAACATACAAGTATTCACAATAACTAGATGCACTGTGTTAAGTGTTTGTAGTGATACGCTAATTTACAACACAGGAGGCTTTCAAAATAAAAAGAAGAAAACACATACACAAAGTACAAGTGTGTTAACAGGGGTGTTAGGTGTGTGGACAATGTTGTTTCTCTTTCAGCCATGATTTAATACCTTTTATAAAAAAATTAAAATTGTGTTGCATTTTCAATTCTGTTGGTAGACAGTTCCATAGTATTGCTCCTCCAGGAGGATTCACTGAGTGGAGTGGAGTTGCAGTGGAGAAGATTGTAACCGAGATCCTGGAGCAGCAGCAGCAGCAGCAGCAGCAGCAGCGTTTAGCCTGCCGTCAGCCAAAGTCACGTTATCTCGCTGACGGTTCCTTTCTTCTTTCAGACAGAAATTGTGAAGTATTTCTACTGCTCCAAAAGGTCTCTATAGGGACAGAGGGATCGGAGAGAAGAAGAAGTGACCATCGTTAACCCACATGTTTGCACAAAACAGGCTCTAGAGTCGATTATGTGTTATTTTACCCAACTTTATTTCAAAGAAAGGGCAATTTGCTAGCTTCCTGTTTCAAGACACAAACAACAAGCGACGTTTCAACCCGAGTGGACTCTTTCCCTCAAAAGACACAACAACGTCAATTCCGGTATGTTTTGACCAGAGACTGTGTACAAGAAGGTTTGACATGGATTTTCTGAATTAAACAATACGGCATTCACGAGGACAGCTACGTGTTCTCTCGCTATTCTCAACATCTGCTGTAACGACGACAACAGTAGACGCTTTCGGCCGAAAGTCGCCAGTTAACAGGGCCGCCTGTTAATCCGTAACACCGGTACTCCACTTATGTGGTGTCGATTGCTGATTTGTGCACTATATATTTTACAGTCTGTAAGGAGTGTTGAGAAATATCAAATGCTCTATGATAATGTTTTATATTCATTTGCTTTGTATGGTTTTTATATTCATTTACTTATTCAAGACCTCATACACAAGCAGAACTATGTCTGTTGGGCAGGTAGCCCACCAGAGAAAAAACCTTCATAGAGGCAAATAAGGAGATGAACAAACACAACTGAAATTCCTCTTATGTTGAGCAATTCCTCTTGTTATGTTGAAATGGAATTTGGCACCATACAAGGAAAAAGAACCATCTTGCTGAATAACAGGATGTGCGTAGGGGAAGATCTTGCTGAATAACAGGATGTGCGTAGGGGAAGAACTATGCTTCCCCTAGAGTAAACAAAGAGCGGCGGTCACGTTGACATGTATCAAGGAAACGATCTCCATGCAATGTGGGCGTATGTTGGTGTGTAAACTCTCTGTGTAAGAAATCTAATAAAAGACGAAGCCACGAGAGGGAGGACAGATTTCGTTGGTGAGGCTTTGACTGCGTAGTCTTTGCAAGGAACGTTATCTCCTTCAGCTGAAGCTTGGTAACTTGTATACTTGGTCTTGTGTCTTATTGTCCATTACAGAGAACCTGAAGAAGTCCGTACGTGGGTGTGCACGTAAGAAGCGCGCTCACTCATCAATATGGAAGCCCATTTCTGCCAGCAAAAAAAAAAAGGCTTTTTTTGTATTACTTTTTCCACCAGTAATAGAGATTAGAAGTGCGCATGCACTTCAGTGACGAATGTCTGACTATCAAACGCCCCCGTGTCCGGGTTCATAATATCATCCGTAACCGGAAAAAGTAATACAAAAAAAGCCTTTTTTTAATTTTGTAATTCTTTTTTATTCTGGTGGAAAAAGTAATACAGATTTTTATTTGTAATGATTGTCTTTGAAAAAACTTGAAGACATCAGCTGGTGCAGAGAGAGAAAAACAACTTTAAAAAGCGGAAAGAAGAAAAAAAACTCGCTTTCACTGTCGGAACTTTGTCAGTGTGACATCCGGCGGAAGTTAACAACACATGCGCGCGTGGTGCTAGCGGCTCGCGTGTGTGGAGTGAGCTGGGAAACGGTATTGAGAGGAAACAACAATGTCGTCAGTTGAGTATTTGAGAGAGTTTGTCAACGAGCGACTGTCTGCCGCTGCTGAGGAAATATTCGGAGCTTTTAAAAAAACTATCGTCGAGTACCAGGAAGAGGTCGACCGTCAGAGCAGACTGCTGGACATCGTTTGGAAACCTGAAATAAAGCTACACAGGATAGGTGAGTGACATGTAATCATTTTAATTGCACTAAAGAGAGGAATTCCGTTTAATGTACTGGTATTAATTAATACTGCAGTCCCGTGGATTCATGCAGATGGTAGACAGCAGATGAGAACAGGTTGGTACAATGAGGGGAGGCAGCCAGAGAACACCTTTCACGGTACACTTGTCCAAACCGAAAATCGTTCCACTTTATGCCACGATGGACTGAGATATATTTGAGTTTTCTATTTCGTGTTGTTGTGCGGAATACAACAAGAAATTCAGGAGGCGACGGTACAATAAAACACTTGAAAGAATTTAAGTTGGATCACACTGTATTTAATCTTTTCTAGGCAGAATTATCACATCCCGTACAGTTAAACGTGCACGGTCCTAACGGAAGACACAACCTGGTTGAATCTCCCTAGAAAGGCGCTTGAACACTGTGCGCTTCCTTCTTATGGTTGGACTTTACGAGTCCCCATTGGTCAAAATCAAAGAAGCAGGCGGGACTTGCTTAACGCTGTAGCAGCCCGGTTGGAGCACTGGATATGTCCATCCACACCGGCTCACATCCATTGGTTCTTGAATCCATCAATGTGTGTGTATGTAGTGTCTCCATTCCCGCCAATTCCCTGTGCTATTGTTTCCCTTATTTGGTGTTGGTCAAGTATGTGTGACTCGCAGTCACTCATGGCTTTCCTTCAGTACTTTTCCACTTCATCACGTGACTAGGGTGTATATGTTAATGTATGACAAGTGAGTGCATATAACAACAGACTTATAAATATTTTCTACAGTGTCTACGGTTTTATTTAATTATTCACAAAATGTTTACATTATACAGCCAGAATATTCTGCTTGTTATTAATATTATATTGCAAACATAAGCAACTCTTTCCAGTGTGAGGAAAGAAGATTAAAAAAGTTAGAATATGTTATCCAATACTAATGTTGGTATTTTCTGGGTTCATCCAATGGTACCATCCTGTCCTCGTCCATTACATTTCATTTAGCTGACGCTTTTATCCAAAGAGACTTGCATGCTATACATTAGACCGTAGACACGGCAACGGTGAGCAATGAGGGTTAAGTGTCTTGCCCCTGTCTGGATAGCCGGTGTGCTGAATGCCTGGTTTCATGTGAATGCACTGTTGGCATTTTCTTCTTCACCATCACAGTAGTACCTAATGCCGTTTGTTCTCTGTCCCTCCAGAGCTCCCACAGCAACATGTCTGTAAGGAGGAAGAGGAGCAGCAGCTCTGTATTCAGGAGAGGAGCTCCAGTCTGGACCAAGAGGACCCAGAGCCTCCACAGATTAAAGAGGAACAGGAGGAACTCTGCACCAGTCAGGAGGGAGAGCAGCTTGAGCTGGAGACTGAGACCTCCATGTTGACTCCTACTTGTGAGGAAAGGGACCACAGTGAACCAGAACCAACAGTTGACCACCAGCTCCTCTCTTACATCTCTCATTTAGCTGAGAGCCCAGATCAGAAAGGAAGTGAGCACGAAGACTCAGGATCAACCAGAAATGCAGAACCAGAACCAAAGAAAAGACATCACAAAAATAGAAGTCACTGTGACGACGTGGACTTGTTAAAGATGCACAGTACTACTCAGACAGGTAAAGCTCTTTTACAATGTGACACGTCTGACAAAACTTTCAAGTTCAGGTCAGAATTGCATAGACACCTGAGAACCCACACGGGCAAGAAGCCGTTTAGAATCAGCCGAAGCAATTGTATAGAAAAGTGAATAAAAAGTACCGTAAAATTCAGCTTTTAAGCCGCTTCCTTTTGCTCAACTTTGACCCGTGCGGTTTAAATATCAGTGCGGCTAATTTGTGGATTTTTTTCGATTCTAAATTTAGCAACAGTTTTAGAGACAAACGGTACACAAAATGCGTGACATATTCTTAAATCCCCTCCACGAGTGACCTCACAGTAAAACAGGGTTCTCACAGCAGCAGCCAAACTCCCTGCTGCTATCAGCTAGCTCGCTAGCTGGCTATTTTTCTATTGCATCAACTTGATTTGGTTTTTGTTGTTTTGATTTTAAGAGGTGACACATTAACACTAATCGTAGATGATGTTCTACATAGTGTTGTCAATAAATCAGCATAAGCATTAATGAATAGTAATGATGCAGTGATCAGTGCCCAAAGGGGGGTGGGCAGCAAAATGTGTTCTTGTGATCTAATTTCTGTATTCTATTCGATTACTGATTTGTGTAATATACACTTTACAGTCTGTAAAGAGGAGGAGGAAGAAGTTATCTGTGAGCAGCAGCTCTGTATTCAGGAGAGGAGCTCCAGTCTGGACCAAGAGGACCCAGAGCCTCCACAGATTAAAGAGGAACAGGAGGAACTCTGCACCAGTCAGGAGGGAGAGCAGCTTGAGCTGAAGCAGGAGACTGAGACCTCCATGTTGACTCCTACTTGTGAGGAAAGGGACCACAGTGAACCAGAACCAACAGTTGACCACCAGCTCCTCTCTTACATCTCTCATGTAGCTGAGAGCCCAGATCAGAAAGGAAGTGAGCACGAAGACTCAGGATCAACCAGAAATGCAGAACCAGAACCAAAGAAAAGACATCACAAAAATAGAAGTCACTGTGACGACGTGGACTTGTTAAAGATGCACAGTACTACTCAGACAGGTAAAGCACTTTTACAATGTGACACGTGTGGCAAAACCTTCAAGTCCAGGTCGGGATTGCATAGACACCTGAGAACCCACACGGGCAAGAAGCCATTTTCTTGCAAAACATGTGGAAAAGATTTTCCATATAGTAGTACCTTGATGTACCACATGAGAACCCACACGGGCGAGAAGCCATTTTCTTGCAAAACATGTGGAAAAGATTTTAGGTGTAATAGTAACTTGATGGTCCACATGAGGACACACACAGACGAGAAGCCGTTTTCTTGCAAAACATGTGGAAAATATTTTAGGTGTAATAGTAACTTGATGGTCCACATGAGGATACACACAGGCGAGAAGCCGTTTTCTTGCAAAACGTGTGGAAAAGATTTCCGACTTCGTAGTAGCTTGATGGTCCACATGAGGATACACACAGGCGAGAAGCCGTTTTCTTGCAAAACGTGTGGAAAAGATTTCCGACTTCGTAGTAGCTTGATGGTCCACATGAGGACACACTAGGGCTGTCAAAATTGCTCAAAAATGACGTTCGAATATTCCCTTTAAAAAAATACATATATTCGAACATATTCGAATATTCGAAGTTGCGCATTAGGCACGTCAATAACAGGACAAATTAATACGAGACATAACTACTTGTATAGGTAATTTATTTAAGTTTAAACATATTTAACAACATATTATCTACACGAAAATAAGTAAATGAACTAATGGCCAAGACCGCGGACCGCTCGCACACACGCACTCTTTCTCTCTCTCTCTCTCGCTCCCGCACCGTCGCACTCTCTGTGCATAGCGGTTTAAATGAACGACAACAATAAACAAATGCTGAGTGCTGATCAAGAGTTTTGTGCAAGCAATTTAAGGTTGCGACTCTTGTCCCAAATATGGCTTCATTCAGTGATTGAAACACCCGCAAAGCAGACAGTCGCGCCGCTGTTGCCGCTGTTGCCGCTGTTGTGTTTTTTTTAATTTATTTATTTTTGTAATTTTTTTTTTAACATTCGAATATTCATTTTCACATTCGAATATTCGGTTTTTAACAACTATTCGAATATATATTCGAATATAGAATATTCGTTGACAGCCCTAGGACACACACAGGCGAGAAGCCGTTTTCTTGCAAAACGTGTGGAAAAGATTTCCGACTTCGTAGTAGCTTGATGGTCCACATGAGGATACACACAGGCGAGACGCCATTTTCTTGCAAAACATGTGGAAAAGATTTTGGACGTAATGGTAACTTGTTGGTTCACATGAGGACACACACAGGTGAGAAGCCTTTTTCTTGCAAAACATGTGGAAAAGATTTTGGACGTAATGGTAACTTGATGGTCCACATGAGGACACACACAGGTGAGAAGCCTTTTTCTTGCAAAACATGTGGAAAAGATTTTCCATATAGTAGAGACTTGATGGTCCACATGAGGACACACACAGGTGAGAAGCCATTTTCTTGCAAAATATGTGTAAAAGATTTTAGACGTAATTGTCACTTGATGGTCCACATGAGGACACACAGGTGAGAAGCCATTTTCTTGCAAAACATGTGGAAAAGATTTTGCACGTAATTGTCACTTGATGGTCCACATGAGGACACACACAGGCGAGAAGCCATTTTCTTGCAAAACATGTGGAAAAGATTTTTCATATAGTAGTAGCTTGATGGTCCACATGAGGACACACACAGGTGAGAAGCCGTTTTCTTGCAAAACATGTGGAAAAGATTTTGGACGTAATTGTCAGTTGTTGGTTCACATAAGAAGAGCCCACACTGGGGAGAAACCATACCTCTGCAAGACCTGCGGGAAAACATATTTTGATGCGTCTCAATTGAAAAGGCATATAAGATTGCATACAGACAAGTAGCCTCGTATTTGCAAAATACATAAAAGATAATTCAGTTCTTCAGTTCAGTTTGTTCAAATGTTTGAAACCTTTGTTTTGTGTTTAGAATACACTTCAGTAATATGAGTGGAATTTGAACACTGTTGAGGCTGAGAAACCCTCTATCTGTATTATTGAGTCAGTAATGTTGTCTTTACAATTAGACAACTTCTGTTTTTTATGTACCTCCATTTAATATTTTCATGAATTTTGTAATTGCCTTAACTTGATAAAATGATTGTGCTTTTGGATTTTAGAGGTGGCCCACAAAGACATTGTAGGTGGCGCGCTATATGGTGCTGTCAAAGAATCAGCTGAAGCAATTGTAAAGAAAAGTAAATGAAAAGAATGGATCGGTGCTTTAAGGGAAGTGGGCAGCAAAATGTAGTTTTTTTTTTGTTTTTTACCTCATGTTTGTATTCTGATAACAAAGCATTGTGAGGTTATGAATACCAGATTCACACTTAAGTTCTGAAGCTTTAAGTATATTATGTTCATCAATGCTGCTCATGTGTCACTGACATCAAGAGTAAAAGTAGTCAGTGAAGAACAGTTCATTTGTTATATAGTTTTATTAATATTGCAGCAGATAAATATGATAGTTTGATCCGTGGGGCGGCCTCATGTTGAACAAGCTGTTGTGGAATGTAACTGCATGTACTCAAATATTGTAATAAAGCAGGAGACTGAGACCTTAATGTTGACTCCTATTTATGAGGGAGTTTTATAATTCAGTTGCTCCTTGTGTAATCCTACCAAATGAATATCAGCCAGTGTCATTGCTATTCTTACCTAACTGGGTAAAGTTCCTCCATCTCTGCTAAAATGTTTTATTTTTAATTATTGTCTTTGAAATAATTCGAAGACATCAGCTGGTAGAGAGAGAGAGAGAGAGAAAACTACTTTAAAAGCGGAAAGAAAAAAAAAACTCAGTTCCACTGTCGGAACTTTGTCAGCGTGACATCCGGCGGAAGTAAACAACACAGCGCGCGTAGCGTTAACGTCTCGTGCGTGTGGAGTGAGCTGGGA
>CM042218.1:4695385-4805385 GCA_023566465.1 Cottus gobio
AGAGGAAAGGAAGTGTTTGTGGTCAAGGGAAGTAGGTTGTATCGCCGTAGCCAGAGTGGTGATCAGTTAGTTATTCCCCAGAGTTTGAGGCACACAATCCTTAGCCTGAGCCACTCGATCCCGTGGGCAGGACACCTGGGACAGGGAAAAACTTTTGCTAGAATGGTTACACGTTTCTATTGGCCTCAGCAGTACACTGACGTAGTAAAATATTGCCAGGCGTGTCCACAGTGTCAGTTAACAGCCCCAGGCAAGAATGGAGATAGGGCTCCCCTCATTAGTATGCCTATCATAGAAATACCCTTTGCGCGCATTGCCATGGACATTGTAGGCCCACTAGAAAGGAGTAGCGCAGGCAATAGGTACATATTGGTAGTATGTGATTATGCCACGAGATATCCTGAAGCATTTCCCTTGAAGAAGATCAAGGCCCGCCAGATTGTCAACTGCCTCATTCAGCTGTTTTCTAGAGTTGGAATCCCTAAGGAGATCATCACTGACCAAGGCACCAACTTTACGTCAAACCTGCTGAAGGCGGTGTACAGCATGCTTGGAATTCAGGGCGTAAAGACCAGTCCCTACCATCCACAAACAGATGGCCTCGTTGAGAGGTTTAACAAGACCCTCAAGTCTATGCTGAGGAAGTTTGTGAATGACTCAGGGTCAGATTGGGACAAATGGCTTCCATTCTTGCTGTTTGCCTACAGAGAAGTCCCACAAGCCTCTACCGGGTTTTCACCCTTCCAGCTGCTGTATGGACATGCAGTAAGGGGGCCAATGGATGTCTTGAGGGAGGCATGGGAAGGTTCCCAGCCACAACAGCAGTGCAGTGAGCTGTCCTACGTCCTGAAGATGAGAGACAAACTGGACGAATTCCAGGAGCGCGCCAGTGGTAATCTGGCTCAAGCACAGCAGCAACAGAAGAAGAGTTATGACAAGTCTTCTAGAAGTCGAGTTTTCCAAGGGGGCCAGAAAGTTCTATTATTGCTGCCAACGTCGGACAGTGGTCTCCTTGCAAAGTGGCAGGGGCCATACAAGGTTACAAAAAAGATCGGCCCAGTCACAAATGAACTCTTTTTACCAGACCGTCGGAAGAAGCATCAAGTTTTTCATGTAAACCTTTTGAAAGCATGGGTAGACCAACCAGAGCAGTCTTCGGCCTTATGGGCACGCACAATGGCTGACGAGGAAGAACTTCAGGAGCAGTATTTTCCATCTGCGAATGATACTCCAGTGTTTCCAGATTTGAGTCATCTGGCGCCAGACAAACGCTGGGAACTACAGGCCCACCTGAGACGAGAGCTCTTCAGTCTGAAGCCAGGTTGTACGCACCTCATGGAACATCAAATCCATTTGCATTCACAAGAACAGCGGCCAATCAGGGACACCACGTGCCGCATTCCAGCCAGACTGGTTCCAGGACTTAAACAAGAAGTGGAGGAGATGCTGGCTACAGGAATCATCGAGCCATCTCGCAGTGAGTGGTGTAGCCATGTGGTGTTGGTTCCAAAGAAGGATGATCCGAAGATGAGATTTTGTGTTAACTTTTCAAAGTTAAATGCTGTGTCTGCGTTTGATTCCTATCCAATGCCAAGAGTGGATGAACTGATTGAGCGCTTGGGAAATGCTAATCTCCTAACAACCCTGGACCTATGTAAAGGGTACTGGCAAGTGCCCTTAACTGAGTCATCGAAGGACATGACAACATTCAGGGTTCCAAGCGGTCTGTTCAGATTCAGAATGATGCCTTTCGGTTTGCACGGAGCACCGGCAACATTTCAGAGGTTGGTGGATGAAGTTTTGAGAGGAGCAGAGGACTACGCCGCAGCTTACATTGATGACATTGTTGTCTTTAGCCGAACTTGGGAGGAGCATGTCCAACATCTGGCAGATGTCTTTCAACGCATCCACAGGGCTGGTCTTGTCATTAATGCGAGGAAGTGTCACATTGCCAAATCGGAGGTCCAGTACCTTGGCTATGTGATTGGAGGTGGAGGCATCCGAGACATGCCATGTACCAGCCTGCTTCAAGGCCTCCACCATCATCCCCGTCCCCAAAAAAACTAGGATCACAGGACTCAATGACTACAGGCCCGTCGCCCTGACCTCTGTGGTCATGAAGTCCTTTGAGCGCCTGGTCCTGTCCCACCTAAAAACCCTCACGACCCACTCCTGGATCCCCTGCAGTTCGCCTACAGAGCCAACAGGTCTGTGGACGATGCAGTCAACATTGCCCTCCACTCCATCCTCCAGCATCTGGACACCCCAGGAACCTACGCCAGGATCCTGTTTGTGGACTTCAGCTCTGCCTTCAACACCATCATCCCGTCTCTGCTGCAGGACAAGCTCTCCCAGCTGCACGTGCCCGACTCCACCTGCAAGTGGATCACAGACTTCCTGTCTGACAGGAAGCAGCACTTGAGGCTGGGGAAACATGTCTCAGCCCCTCGGTCCATCAGCACCGGTTCCCCCAAGGCTGCGTTCTTTCCCCTCTGCTCTTCTCCCTGTACACCAACAGCTGCACCTCCAGTCACCAGTCCGTCAAGCTCCTGAAGTTTGCGGATGACACCACCCTCATTGGACTCATCTCTGGTGGGGAAGAGTCCGCCTACAGGTGGGAGACTGACCACCTGGTGACTTGGTGCAGCCAAAACAACCTGGAGCTCAACGCTCTGAAGACAGTGGAGATGGTTGTGGACTTCAGAAAGATCTCAGCCCCACCAGCCCCTCTAACCCTGTGTGACTCCCCCGTCAAAGCTGTGGAGTCCTTACGCTTCCTGGGCTCCATCATTACCCAGGACGTCAAGTGGGAACTAAACATCAGCTCCATCTCCAAGAAGGCGCAGCAGAGGATGTTCTTCCTGAGGCAGCTGAGGAAATTCAACCTGCCAAAGACAATGATGGTGCACTTCTACACTGCCATCATCGAGTCCATCCTCTGTTCCTCCATCACGTCTGGTACGCTGCAGCCACTGCCAAGGACAAGGCCAGGCTGCAGCGCATCATTCGCTCTGCCGAGAGGGTGATTGGCTGCAATCTGCCGTCCCTCCAGGACTTGTTTGCTTCAAGGATCCTGAAGCGGGCGAGGAAGATTGTAGCTGATCCCTCTCATCCTGGACACAAACTGTTGGTGTCCCTCCCCTCTGGCAGGAGGATGCGGTCCATCAGGACCAAGACCTCACGCCACAAAAACAGTTTCTTCCCGTCTGCAGTCGGGCTCATCAACAGAGCCCGGGTCCCCCACTGACTCTAATGACTCTGTCACCCCCAGACAATTCCCACCGGACACTCCCCTGCACATAGCCTTATACTTGAATACACTTGACACTTTGGCATTGCACTTGCCACTTTAACACAACACTTACACTCATGCACATTCCATGCACTTTATCTTATTTTTGGTATTTTGATATGCTGCTGTTTCAATGTAGATATTCATTCATCCATTCATCCTCATTTATTGCACTGCGTTAACTGTTAAATGTGTATTGTTAAATGTTAAATGTATGCACCTTCCCGCCAGGACAAATTCCTTGTATGTGTAAGCATACATGGCAATAAATGGTTCTGATTCTGATTCTGATCATCCTGGACTTGTACACCTCCAGAGTCAGGAAGCGGGCTGGAAAGATCACTGCAGACCCCTCACACCCTGGTCACAAGCTGTTTCACCTCCTCCCCTCTGGTAGGCGCTACAGAGCACTGTACGCCAAAACTACCAGACACAGGAACAGCTTCTTTCCACTGGCCGTCACCCTGATGAACAATTAATCAGACTCCCCCATCTGCACTACCTGCACTAATTGGACTACTTTTTCTTTTTAATGTCTTTTAAAAAAATATTTATCTTGCTTATTGTAAATGTGTATATATGTACAATGAGAGCTATGTGTAACCGGAGTCAAATTCCATGTGAGTGTAAACACACATGGCCAATAAAGCTGATTCTGATTCTGATTTGCTGTAACGACGACAACAGTAGACGCTTTCGGCCGAAAGTCGCCAGTTAACAGGGCCGCCTGTTAATCCGTAACACCGGTACTCCACTTATGTGGTGTCGATTGCTGATTTGTGCACTATAGATTTTACAGTCTGTAAGAAGGAGGAGGTTCTCTGTGAGCAGCAGCTCTCTGGTAAAATGTTTTATTTTTATTTGTAATGATTGTCTTTGAAAAAACTTGAAGACATCAGCTGGTGCAGAGAGAGAAAAACAACTTTACAAAGCGGAAAGAAAAAAAACAACTCGCTTTCACTGTCGGAACTTTGTCAGTGTGACATCCGGCGGAAGTAAACAACACAAAGCGCGCGTAGCGTTAACGTCTCGCGCGTGTGGAGTGAGCTGGGAAACGGTTTTGAGAGGAAACAACAATGTCGTCAGTTGAGTATTTGAGAGAGTTTGTCAACGAGCGACTGTCTGCCGCTGCTGAGGAAATATTCGGAGCTTTTAAAAAAACTATCGTCGAGTACCAGGAAGAGGTCGACCGTCAGAGCAGACTGCTGGACATCGTTTGGAAACCTAAAATAAAGCTACACAGGATAGGTGAGTGACATGTAATCATTTTAATTGCACTAAAGAGGAATTTCGTTTAATGTAACTTTACTGGTATTAATTAATACTGCAGTCCCGTGGATTCATGCAGATGGTAGACAGCAGAGGACAACAGGTTGGTACAATGAGGGGAGGCAGCCAGAGAACACCTTTCACGGTACACTTGTCCAAACCTAACGGTTTTATTTAATTATTCACAAAATGTTTACATTATATAGCCAGAATATTCTGCTTGCTATTAATATTATATTGCAAACATAAGCAACTCTCTCCACTGTGAGGGAAAAAGATTATAAAAGTTAAAATAGGTTATCCAATACTGATGTTGGTATTCTCCTCCGGGTTCACCCAATGGTACCATCCTGTCCTCGTCCACTGTCTGGATAGCCGGTGTGCTGAATGCCTGGTTTCATGTGAATGCACTGTTGGCATTTTCTTCTTCACCATCACAGTAGTACCTAATGCCGTTTGTTCTCTGTCCCTCCAGAGCTCCCACAGCAACATGTCTGTAAGGAGGAAGAGGAGCAGCAGCTCTGTATTCAGGAGAGGAGCTCCAGTCTGGACCAAGAGGACCCAGAGCCTCCACAGATTAAAGAGACACAGGAGGAACTCTGCACCAGTCAGGAGGGAGAGCAGCTTGAGCTGAAGCAGGAGACTGAGACCTCCATGTTGACTCCTACTTGTGAGGAAAGGGACCACAGTGAACCAGAACCAACAGTTGACCACCAGCTCCTCTCTTACATCTCTCATGTAGCTGAGAGCCCAGATCAGAAAGGAAATGAGCACGAAGACTCAGGATCAACCAGAAATGCAGAACCAGAACCAAAGAAAAGACGTCACAAAAATAGAAGTCACTGTGACGATGTGGACTTGTTAAAGATGCACAGTACTACTCAGACAGGTAAAGCACTTTTACAATGTGACACGTGTGCCAACACTTTCAAATACAGGTCGGAATTGCATAGACACCTGAGAACCCACATGGGCAAGAAGCCATTTTCTTGCAAAACGTGTGGAAAGGATTTCCGATATAATTGTGACTTGATGGTCCACGTGCGGACACACACAGGTGAAAAGCCATTTTCTTGCAAAACATGTGGAAAAGATTTTCCATATAGTAGTAACTTGATGGTCCACATGAGGACACACACAGGTGAGAAGCCATTTTCTTGCAAAACATGTGGAAAAGATTTTCCATATAGTAGTAACTTGATGGTCCACATGAGGACACACACAGGTGAAAAGCCATTTTCTTGCAAAACATGTGGAAAAGATTTTGCACATAATGGTCACTTGATGGTCCACATGAGGACACACACAGTCGAGAAGCCATTTTCTTGCAAAACATGTAGAAAAGATTTTGGACATCATAGTACTTTGTTGACTCACATAAGAAGAGTCCACACTGGGGAGAAACCGTACCTCTGCAAGACCTGCGGGAAATCATACTTTGATTCGTCTGATTTGGCAAGGCATAAAAGATCACATACAGACAAGTAGCCTCGTATTTGCAAAATACATAAAAGATAATTCAGTTCTCGAGTTCATTCAAATATTTGAGACTTTTTGTTTTTAGAATACACTTCAGTAATATGAGTGTAGAGCGACTGTGGCTCAGTGGTTAGCAAGTCAGTCTTTCAATCAGAGGGCCGGGGTTCAAACCCCGCCTCAGCCAGTCCATGTCGTTGTGTCCTTGAGCAAGACACTTAGCTCCCCGGGCGCTTCACGAGGCTGCCCACTGCTCCTTAATACTAAGGATGGGTTAAATGCAGAGGATACATTTCCCCACTGTGGGACTAATAAAGGGATTATTATTATTAATGTGAACACTGTTGAGGCTGATAAACCCTCTCTCTGTATTGTTGAGTCAGTAATGTTGTCTTTACAATTAGACAACTTCAGTTTTTTATGTACCTCATTTAATATTTTCATGAATTTTGTAATTGCATCAACTTGATAAAATGCAATTATTCACCTGGGTTCATATTTGCTTTACAAAGGTTATGCACCACCTCAGTTGTTTGTGAACTCTGATGTTTAGTCTGATAAACTCTGGAGTTTTGGGTTCAGTTACGTTGTCATCCTGCCAATTAGAGTCAGTTCTTTTTTGATTGCAACATTTCATTTTGTATTTTTCTATTGCATCAACTTGATATTATTTTTTGGGTTTTGATTTTAAGAGGGGACCCCTAACACTAATTGTAGATGATGTTTTACATAGTGTTGCCAATACATCAGCATAAGTAGTGATGCAGTGATCAGTGCACTAAGGGGCGGGGCCACACAATACATTTTTGTGATGTTTGGGGTGTGATGGACAGTTTGGGGTTTTGGTGCTGAGTCAGCAGTGATGAGTGTGTTGTATTGGACCGTTGTGGTGGAGAAGAAGGAGCTGAGCTGGGAACATCTCAAGGTTCTCCAGTCCGATCTGGAAAATGTTCTTTGCTAGAGGAACACCTGTAATACTTGCCTGCTGCCCGCAACCCGAACCCGAAATAAGTGGATTGAAGTGGATGGATTGCTGGACGTAATCTGAGGTTGTTTAATTTGCTTCTTCATTTGGAGTTATTGTTAGCTTTATAAAATACATTTATTTTGTATTTTGCTGACATAATCAAAATTCTGGAATTGCAGGCCTATTGTGCAGCACATTTAAGTATGAATAAAAAAAAACAAAAAAAAAAAACAAGATTAGAGGCGTTCACTGTATTGAGGACATTTGCCAAAGCACTCAAAGCTCATTAGCAACTGCCACTTTTGGTACGGAGGTTTTGTCTCTCCAGGATGGATTGTCTCTGCCTATCTTTATAAAACACACACAAACATTAAAAGGATAAGAAGCCACTCACTTTAGCAGTCCTCCTCTTTGACCCTAAATCTTGTGCCAGACACTGAGCGTTCTCCAAAGTTCAGGGATGTTGTGGTGTTGCTTATGAATCCAGGCTTATGTAAGAGAAAATCCTCACATCTGACTCCCAAAATGATCACTGCAACACCAGAGCAACTGCTGACGTGACCTCCCATAAGAAAGATTGTAAAGGTTACTCATTGATGTTTGCATGTGGGATGGACTTTATCCCTTTGTGGATGTGTGTGCAAGTATTCTGTGAGTGTGCAATAAATATTACAATTATGTGATATTCATTTTTTTGTGTTTGAAACTTTAGATCCTCACCAGTTTCTTCAATGAGATTATGATTTGAACAACTTGACATGTTTTAACTGAGCTAAATGGTTAATATTTCACTCAATTCATTGCTAAACACCAGATATGTCCAATTTAGCTGATCTCCACCATATATGTATCCACTTAAATATAACAAAGTCACTTTACACAATCAATAAAAACATAAAGTTCAAACAATATTTGATGTACAATACAATTATGTCAGTACTTAAATAAAAATTCCTCACAACAACTTGTTTAAACTCATAACTACGCTGCCTTATGTGGCTATAAATACTGAATTAAGATCATTGAGTTGCTTAAGTTCTCCATGGGTCTTGTGAGTCTACATCTGTTTTAATCTACCACATAAACATACTCTTTGTATGGGTGGTATATGACTTACTCTTTCTAGATCACTATAAAACGTATGTATGAAGTTAAATGGTCTGTTGGACAACATGCAGATTTATGTCAATCTTGGGTCAACTAGGATGCTCAGGTTCTCTGCTGATATCTACTCGGCCAGAGACTCTGATCCTTATCTAAATTAGAGAGGGGTCTGGAGATCTTTATTTAAACCTAGACAGGGGGCCTGGTTTTGCAGTGGGAAAAAACTTGGCTTCCTGCCGTCAGTCGGAGGTAGACAAAGGAGAAGGATGAAAAACTGCCAGTGCAGCACAATTCTATACAAAAAAAGAAGGGTCATATAAATGTCAGACATTAAGGAAATATGACTGTCGAGACGGGGAGACACAAGGAGAAGTAGGTCTACACGAGGTCCGGCCGGGTTTCGTAAGATCAACTACAGATGATTTGTTTAATTCAACTTATATATACAGTGAATATCAGTGAATACAGTGATGTCAATGATTGAATGATTTCATAATAAATGATGACAATGATGATGATAGAAGATTTTTTACTAATCAGGGTTGATGAAGGTGGTAAGACAATGATTTATTTAACATTTGAGTGAAGTTGATCGATACATAAAAGAAATAAATGAAATAATTGATGTTGATGAACTTTAATGGTTTCTTACTAAATAATTAGAAAGAAAAGGGTTGATGTTGACCAGGAAATGATAATAAAAAAATGATGGGTAAAACCGAAGTATGATGATGATGATCATTCAATGATTTTTATAAGATACCATACTTTAATTTTTGACTTTTATAATTTGTGTTATAATTGATGATATGACATTGTGTGAAATTCATGATTTATAATAATCAATGTGTGATTACTCGAATCGTTTTTTAAATCAAGTCAGCGCGTCCGTAGCCTTTCTTTCGTCTCATCCATTCGCTCCCATCGACCCACGTGACCCCGAGGCCGAGCTCCGCGACGACGCGCGCCGACAGCCCCTGAGGTGAGTTTGAGCTACATCCACTACGGCTACACCACTGATAAACCCCCTGAACTAAATGGTACACGTACATATCCTGCACATATAGATTTGGTTTGTAAATCAGTTGTATTTGGGGAGAGGGCCCCTGGCTCCCTGCCAGGCAGCGCTGTGTTTGAGGCGGGGAGAGGGACTCATAACGGTCCTCGCAAGGGGTTGGAGGAGAAGTGAGTGCGTCAAGTTGGGCCGTCGGGAAACGCTGTTTTTCTTCCCAACGAGGCAGGTGATCCGTGCGTGAGCCCGCAGTGCGGTTGGTTGGTGCTCGGTAGGCACGGATCGACCCTCCATCGTAGGTGTCCCCGTGTCCCGCAGGGCTCTCCGTGGTCGCCGGTCACCTGAGTGTGCTATGCTCCTCTCTCTCTCTTCCTCTCTCTCTCTCCCTGTTATTTGCTTAAAAATGGTTTGAAGTGAATAAAAGCACGTAAAAAAAAGTTTGAACGGTCTACCGCACCGACCAGCTGTTCAACAGGTCAAACATCAAGAAAATGTATTTAATTCTTTAAACACTAGAGCATTATATTAAATAAATGCCTTGTTTTGATTTCTCTTTCAAAAATGCTTTTTCACTAACTAATATACACATTTTGCAAGGGGTTGTAATTATCCACAATTATAATATAATACACAATCTTTAACATTACGGAAGAGAGGAAACAATACAAAGTCCACACAGAGGACTTTCTGAGTACATCTAGGCTAAGCACGCCCAGGAGGTGGTTACCGGGATAGTAAGACTTAACTTTTACCATTCATTCTCTATGGTAGTTCTTATCGTTACAAGTGTCATACACTCTTTGGCCACAAGTGAGATTTTGAGGGCGCTGTTTCCCCCTTGTTTTAAATGAGTGTTGGGCAGCCAGCAGGAAGTAAATGGTTTGAAGAAAGAGACTACAATTAAAGATTTTTAAAGTTAGACAATTAAGTACAATTGTTATGACTATTTTTGAGACACATTTTCCAGTCACTAGGTTTTCGTTTTGTAATTTTGAGATAACGACTCAATTACTCATCCACAAGTGGATGTCACAAGTTGACTGGAGGGAGACAGGCAGCAACCTTCAAGTGTCCTACTTGCTATTGGTTATATTGTATGTCATTACCAGTAAATATCACAATATGAGACGTTATGTTTACTTAAAAAAAACACAATGTAGAGTAACAGCAGTTCCGCCATCATACGGTTGTTGTTGTTGTTGTTGTTTTCATCTTCATTCAATGGCAGTAACGTCACGTGACTCCCATAAGGATGTGGGTTTAGTGCACGTGAGTCAGACAGCCACGGTTAATAATAACCGCTCCCGTACTGTCCGCCATTAATAAAAATGCTTTGTTTTCATCAAAAGTAACAAGTAAAACGTGACGTTGCATGTTAAGTGCACTGTAAGTTACTTATAAATTAGTAAACGGATAAACCCGTTGGTAATTATGACTCGTTTCCCGATGAGGTCGCTTCTGTGAAAGTCCCATTTAACTTCACTGTTAGCGGTTGTACATGAACAATAAAAGAAATACAATTCAAGAGTGGCCCTCGCTAATAAGCACGCTGCGTTTGACGCAAGTTGTCGTTATATTTACCGTAAGCTATTCTAGAGGGGTTTCACGGTCTACTTGACGGTCAAGCTAGCTTAAACGTTAGCTTTAGAAATCGAAGACATAAAGTTAACCTCTTACCACTAACTAACAGATGATGAATACGGCAAAGGGACGACTAAGTTTGCTAAATAAATGAACGGTAATATGTTATTATGAAGCTGAAAACTACCTTCAATTAGGTTAAATGTAGCCGTCTTCAGTGTTCAACTGCGCATGCGCCATCGAGCCGAGTGCGTCGGCAGTACTCGGGTTTACCAAAATGTCACCAGTAATGTCGTCACGGGTTGCCTTTGATTGTTTTCATCCGTCAGATTTTCATCATGGGTATATATATATGGGACCCAGGCCGACCAGGTTCTCAGGTTTGTTCTTAAATTTTCTTTCTTTGATTCTAAAAATGCCGAAAACTTTTGACATCAACAGTTGCTCAATACTCAATTATGAAGATTATGTGGGAACTGAGAACAGACTCACTGAATTCAAGGAAGGTTTAGCATTACATAATCTAAACTCTTTCTCACAACAAGTGATGAAATATGGCTCTGCCTTTTTAAATACCGAGGGGGGTACACTCCTCTATGGCGTGTCGGATAATGGATTTGTTTATGGAATCCCATTAAACACAAGCCAGGAGGACCTGATTCGGCAGTCTGTGGTTGACTGCGCAAATCAGTTCAAACCTCCTCTCTCTCCCCAAATGTATACACTGCGCTTCCTGCCAGTAACCAAGTTCAGAAGAAATAACCTCAAGGTAGTGTACCTAAACTTTAGTGCACCTCGAACCTTCCCGGGGCCAACCTATCGGGTACACATGTATGAGGTATATTTCAGGCGGGACGCGAGTGTGTGGGGGCCCATAAAAACTTCTGCTATTCTTGAATTACAGAAGCAAAAGAACGCTTTTTGGGCTGGGAAGAGTCACGAGCGACGTGATGTCCTTGTTTCTCAGGAGGGCCCAAGAGACAGGAGACAGAGAAGACCAGAAGGTAGGGCCAGGATTCCCCAAACTGTAACATCAAGGAGAAGCCGCTCTCCCTCACACTGCAGTCCTCAAAGCCTGGACATCACCCTCTGTCGGACATTTAGGTATGCAGCCAATATTACAACAACATCAGACCTTACATTTTTGAGAGGGGAAGATCATTATTCCTTCAAGACTTTCCGTAACATCTTCATGAAGCACGCGTGTGACTTCATGAACAACAGGGGTGGTACCCTGCTGGTCGGAGTGGAAGAAAGTGGAATAGTTTATGGCATACGTTTAAGCCATAAAGAAGAGGACAAAATGCGCCTGGTGGTGGACCAGGCCGCAAATTGGTTAAGTCATCCTCTTTTCCCCCACAATTATACACTTCGATTTGTGCCAGTTACAAACGCTGGGGAGGAAGATCTTTTGATAGTGTTAACATTTTAACTCTTTCATAGAGTTAAATATCTAACACCCAGTGTCGTCCGTTGACACATGAAAGTGTATTTTAAAGACTAAATTGAGTATACATTGGTTTGAATAAAGAACTAACATTGAAGAACTACAACAAATCTGTGAAACTAATTTTTCCATTTATTCAGAAAATACATTACAAGCACAATGGGCATAACTTGACTACATTGAACCAATCATAAATATAATTATTGCATTAGAATACATATTTTTACTCTACTAGAATATATACAACTATTGCACTAGAATAGATATTATTATGGCACTAGAATATAATTATTGCTCTAGAATAAATATAATTATCACACTAGAATATATTTATACCATTATTGCACAATGTATAAAATAATTGCAATTGCAATAATTGCTCTCGCTCGCTCTCTGTTAAGGTGTTTAGCTTCAGTTAGCTAATTGTTCCGACAGACGTAATACTTTCATGGTTCCATCTAGTTGGTAAGAGTAGGTAGCTAACGTAAGAGGCAATGTGTTTTAAATGAGTGTTGGGCAGCCAGCAGGAAGTAAATGGTTTGAAGAAAGAGACTATAATTAAATATTTTTAAACGTAAAAAGATAGAGAATTAAGTATTGCACAATGTATAAAATAATTGCAATTGCAATAATTGCTCTCTCTCTCTCTCTGTTAAGGTGTTTAGCTTCAGTTAGCTAATTGTTCCGACAGACGTAATACTTTCATGGTTCCATCTAGTTGGTAAGAGTAGGTAGCTAACGTAAGAGGCAATGTGTTTTAAATGAGTGTTGGGCAGCCAGCAGGAAGTAAATGGTTTGAAGAAAGAGACTATAATTAAATATTTTTAAACGTAAAAAGATAGAGAATTAAGTATTGCACAATGTATAAAATAATTGCAATTGCAATAATTGCTCTCTCTCTGTTAAGGTGTTTAGCTTCAGTTAGCTAATTGTTCCGACAGACGTAATACTTTCATGGTTCCATCTAGTTGGTAAGAGTAGGTAGCTAACGTAAGAGGCAATGTGTTTTAAATGAGTGTTGGGCAGCCAGCAGGAAGTAAATGGTTTGAAGAAAGAGACTATAATTAAATATTTTTAAACGTAAAAAGATAGAGAATTAAGTATTGCACAATGTATAAAATAATTGCAATTGCAATAATTGCTCTCTCTCTCTCTCTGTTAAGGTGTTTAGCTTCAGTTAGCTAATTGTTACGACAGACGTAATGCTTTCAGGGTTCCATCTAGTTGGTAAGAGTAGGTAGCTAACGTAAGAGGCAATGTGTTTTAAATGAGTGTTGGGCACGAAGTAAATGGTTTGAAGAAAGAGACTATAATTAAATATTTTTAAACGTAAAAAGTTAGACAATTAAGTACAATTGTTATGACTATTATTGAGACCCATTTTCCAGTCACTATTAAATAAAATATGTCTAACACGATGCTTGTAACCGCAGCCTGTAACCATGCAAACACTGGCCCAGTAACCACGGCCTCAGACTGCAGTCTTTGCTCCCTCTTTGCAATGGACTGGGAGGGTGAGGTGTGTGGTATCGAAGCCGGGTCTCTCATGCCGCGAACGCGCGCCATAGCCATTAAACCACCGTATTAGACACTAGTATATGTGTCAATGGATATATTTATCTTTTTAGTGGTTTATGTTTTCATTAGTACTGGGAGCCCCATGAAGAGTGCAGTGAAGCCGGGCGGCAGGTCACGAAGCTCTCGCTCTCTCTCAGTGCATGCTGGGAGTGAGCGCGAGTGAGTCGGAGTGAGCGTTTCTTTTCGATTTATTTTTTTCCCCTTAGTTAATGTTTAATCACGTAATGTGGTTTATTGGTTGGGTTTCACCTTAGTTTAGTTTAGTTGAGTATTTTGGGGTTTTCTTTGGGTTTTCTTCGGTGTTTCTGTTCTCCTGCCGGTGTCTCGCGATAGTAAGACTTAACTTCCTTAACTTTTAGCATTCATTCACTATGGTAGTTCTTATCGTTACAAGCGTCATATACTCTTTGGCCACAAGTGAGATTTTGGGGGCGCTGTTTCCCCCCTTGGATAAAGGGGAAAGAGACCCCGTTTCCCTCTGTGACAGACGTCACGGCTTTACCTTCAGACAAACAGTCACAGGTAAGTATGGCTCATTCTTTCTAGTATTAATGAACGGTTCTCAGTTGTATATGTGGGTCAACTGTTTCTGTAGTTTACTTTAGTGTTGTTGTTTACCATTGGTTGTAACTCTTTGTGTTGCTAGCAATGTCACGTTAGTACATTAAACTTCACGTATGTAACGGGACTTGTGCACGTAAATTGTTGTATGTGTGTAACGCTCTGTCAGCTTTAACTGTAAGTCATGTGCTCGTCTCTATGAATCATTCTTTTGAAAGGGTAAATACTACAGTATGAGTCTCTTTCATTGCCCACATTAAGGTGTGTGTGTGTGTGTGTGTGTGTGTGTGTGTGTGTGTGTGTGTGTGTGTGTGTGTGTGTGTGTGTGTGTGTGTGTGTGTGTGTGTGTGTGTGTGTGTGTGTGTGTGTGTGTGTGTGTGTGTGTGTGTGTGTGTGTGTGTGTGTGTGTGTGTGTGTGTGTGTGTCCTAGTCATTACAATGCTGATCAACATTAGTGAGGGGTTCTGTAAATAAAATGTGTTTTGCTGTGCACAGGAGATGATGAAGAAGACCATCAACTTCTACCCAGGAAGGAAGGCGGTGTCGTTCAGAGCGGGTCGTCTGCAGCAGGACCCCTCTGATGAGGCCATGAGGATTAAAAAGATCCATCGCTCTGTGGCGTCGACTAACAAGCAGATACGCCTTTACAAAAAACTCTACCCGGTCCGCTGGTGACAATGACACACGACTAATTACAAATGATGCCTCTTTAATCGGTCAACTTGCTAGTTTAGCGGAGAGGAAGTCAGCGCTTGTTGTCACCAGCCCCATGGAAACCAAAGAAGGCGTGGCGGATTGGTTGCTAACTGGAAGTAGCTTTGACACAGTGATCAAGAGGGTTAATGTTGTGCACAACATGTGCGCAAAAGGCTCTTCGATGACTGACGTGACATTATTTGATATGGACATCACAGTGGCGTTAGAATTGTAACATACAAGTATTCACAATAACTAGATGCACTGTTCTAAGTGTTTGTAGTGATACGCTAATTTACAACACAGGAGGCTTTTAAAATAAAAAGAAGAAAACACATACACAAAGTACAAGTGTGTTAACAGGGGTGTTAGGTGTGTGGACAATGTTGTTTCTCTTTCAGCCATGATTTAATACCTTTTATAAAAAAATTAAAATTGTGTTGCATTTTCAATTCTGTTGGTAGACAGTTCCATAGTATTGCTCCTCCAGGAGGATTCACTGAGTGGAGTGGAGTTGCAGTGGAGAAGATTGTAACCGGGAGCAGCAGCAGCAGCAGCAGCAGCAGCAGCAGCAGCAGCAGCAGCAGCAGCAGCAGCAGCAGCAGCAGCAGCAGCAGCAGCAGCAGCAGCAGCAGCAGCAGCAGCAGCAGCAGCAGCAGCAGCAGCAGCAGCAGCAGCAGCGTTTAGCCTGCCGTCAGCCAAAGTCACGTTATCTCGCTGACGGTTCCTTTCTTCTTTCAGACAGAAATTGTGAAGTATTTCTACTGCTCCAAAAGGTCTCTATAGGGACAGAGGGATCGGAGAGAAGAAGAAGTGACCATCGTTAACCCACATGTTTGCACAAAACAGGCTCTAGAGTCGATTATGTGTTATTTTACCCAACTTTATTTCAAAGAAAGGGCAATTTGCTAGATTCCTGTTTCAAGACACAAACAACAAGCGACGTTTCAACCCGAGTGGACTCTTTCCCTCAAAAGACACAACAACGTCAATTCCGGTATGTTTTGACCAGAGACTGTACAAGAAGGTTTGACATGGATTTTCTGAATTAAACAATACGGCATTCACGAGGACAGTTACGTGTTCTCTCGCTATTCTCAACATCTGCTGTAACGACGACAACAGTAGACGCTTTCGGCCGAAAGTCGCCAGTTAACAGGGCCGCCTGTTAATCCGTAACACCGGTACTCCACTTATGTGGTGTCGATTGCTGATTTGTGCACTATAGATTTTACAGTCTGTAAGAAGGAGGAGGTTCTCTGTGAGCAGCAGCTCTCTGGTAAAATGTTTTATTTTTATTTGTAATGATTGTCTTTGAAAAAACTTGAAGACCTGAGCTGGTGGAGAGAGAGAAAAACAACTTTACAAAGCGGAAAGAAAAAAAAACTCGCTTTCACTCTCGGAACTTTGTCAGTGTGACATCCGGCGGAAGTAAACAACACAAAGCGCGCGTAGCGTTAACGTCTCGCGCGTGTGGAGTGAGCTGGAAAACGGTATTGAGAGGAAACAACAATGTCGTCAGTTGAGTATTTGAGAGAGTTTGTCAACGAGCGACTGTCTGCCGCTGTTGAGGAAATATTCGGAGCTTTTAAAAAAACTATCGTCGAGTACCAGGAAGAGGTCGACCGTCAGAGCAGACTGCTGGACATCGTTTGGAAACCTGAAATAAAGCTACACAGGATAGGTGAGTGACATGTAATCATTTTAATTGCACTAAAGAGGAATTTCGTTTAATGTAACTTTACTGGTATTAATTAATACTGCAGTCCCGTGGATTCATGCAGATGGTAGACAGCAGATGAGAACAGGTTGGTACAATGAGGGGAGGCAGCCAGAGAACACCTTTCACGGTACACTTGTCCAAACCTAACTGTTTTATTTAATTATTCACAAAATACTAACGTTATATAGCCAGAATATTCTGCTTGCTATTAATATTATATTGCAAACATAAACAACTCTCCACTGTGAGGGGAAAAAGATTATACAAGTTAAAATATTTGATCCAATACTGATGTTGGTATTCTCCTCCGGGTTCACCCAATGGTACCATCCTGTCCTCGTCCACTGTCTGGATAGCCGGTGTGCTGAATGCCTGGTTTCATGTGAATGCACTGTTGGCTTTTTCTTCTTCACCATCACAGTAGTACCTAATGCCGTTTGTTCTCTGTCCCTCCAGAGCTCCCACAGCAACATGTCTGTAAGGAGGAAGAGGAGCAGCAGCTCTGTATTCAGGAGAGGAGCTCCAGTCTGGACCAAGAGGACCCAGAGCCTCCACAGATTAAAGAGGAACAGGAGGAACTCTGCACCAGTCAGGAGGGAGAGCAGCTTGAGCTGAAGCAGGAGACTGAGACCTCCATGTTGACTCCTACTTGTGAGGAAAGGGACCACAGTGAACCAGAACCAACAGTTGACCACCAGCTCCTGTCTTACATCTCTCATGTAGCTGAGAGCCCAGTTCAGAAAGGAAATGAGCACGAAGACTCAGGATCAACCAGAAATGCAGAACCAGAACCAAAGAAAAGACATCACAAAAATAGAAGTCACTGTGACGACGTGGACTTGTTAAAGATGCACAGTACTACTCAGACAGGTAAAGCTCTTTTACAATGTGACACGTGTGACAAAACTTTCAAGTTCAGGTCAGAATTGCATACACACCTGAGAACCCACACGGGCAAGAAGCCATTTTCTTGCAAAACATGTGGAAAAGATTTTGGACGTAACAGTATTTTGACCATCCACATGAGGACACACACAGGCGAGAAGCCATTTTCTTGCAAAACATGTGGAAAAGATTTTGGACGTAACAGTATCTTGACCATCCACATGAGAACACACACAGGCGAGAAGCCATTTTCTTGAAAAACTTGTGGAAAAGTTTTTGGACATAATACAGACTTGATGGTCCACATGAGGACACACACAGGTGAGAAGCCTTTTTCTTGCAAAACATGTGGAAAAGTTTTTGGACATAATACAGACTTGATGGTCCACATGAGGACACACACAGGTGAGAAGCCTTTTTCTTGCAAAATATGTGGAAAAGATTTTGGAGTTAGAAGCAACTTGGTGGTACACATGAGGACACACACAGGCGAGAAGCCATTTTCTTGCAAAACATGTGGAAAGGATTTTGGACTTAGAAGCAACTTGGTGGCCCACATGAGGACACACACAGGTGAGAAGCCTTTTTCTTGCAAAATATGTGGAAAAGATTTTGGACTTGGAAGCAACTTGGTGGTCCACATGAGGACACACACAGGCGAGAAGCCATTTTCTTGCAAAACATGTGGAAAGGATTTCCGATATAATTGTGACTTGATGGTCCACATGAGGACACACACAGGTGAGAAGCCATTTTCTTGCAAAACATGTGGAAAAGATTTTGGACGTAATTGTCACTTGTTGGTTCACATAAGAAGAGTCCACACTGGGGAGAGACCATACCTCTGCAAGACCTGCGGGAAAACATACTTTGATTCGTCTCAATTGAAAAGGCATAAAAGATCACATACAGACAAGTAGCCTCGTATTTGCAAAATACATAAAAGATAATTCAGTTTTCGAGTTCAGTTCACTTCAGTAATATGAGTGGAATGTGAACACTGTTGAGGCTGATAAACCCTCTCTCTGTATTGTTGAGTCAGTAATGTCGTTACAATTAGACAACTTCTGTTTTTTATGAACCTCATTTAATATTTTCATGAATTTTGTAATTGCATCAACTTCATAAAATGCAATTATTCACCTGTTGGGTTCATATTTGCTTTACAAAGGTTATGCACCACCTCAGTTGTTTGTGAACTCTGCTGTTTAGTCTGATAAACTCTGGAGTTTTGGGTTCAGTTACGTTGTCATCCTGCCAATTAGAGTCAGTTCTTTTTTGATTGCAACATTTCATTTTGTATTTTTCTATTGCATTACTAGATATTCTTTTTTTGGTTTTGATTTTAAGAGGGGACCCCCTAACACTAATTGTAGATGATGTTTTACATAGTGTTGTCAATAAATCAGCATAAGTAGTAATGAATAGTAGTGATGCAGTGATCAGTGCACTAAGGGGCGGGGCCACACAATACATTTTTGTGATGTTTGGGGTGTGATGGACAGTTTGGGGTTTTGGTGCTGAGTCAGCAGTGATGAGTGTGTTGTATTGGACCGTTGTGGTGAAGAAGGAGCTGAGCTGGGAACATCTCAAGGTTCTCCAGTCCGATCTGGAAAATGTTCTTTGCTAGAGGAACACCTGTAATACTTGCCTGCTGCCCGCAACCCGAACCCGAAATAAGTGGATTGAAGTGGATGGATTGCTGGACGTAATCTGAGGTTGTTTAATTTGCTTCTTCATTTGGAGTTATTGTTAGCTTTATAAAATACATTTATTTTGTATTTTGCTGACATAATCAAAATTCTGGAATTGCAGGCCTATTGTGCAGCACATTTAAGTATGAATAAAAAAAAAACAAGATTAGAGGCGTTCACTGTATTGAGGACATTTGCCAAAGCACTCAAAGCTCATTAGCAACTGCCACTTTTGGTACGGAGGTTTTGTCTCTCCAGGATGGATTGTCTCTGCCTATCTTTATAAAACACACACAAACATTAAAAGGATAAAGTCACTCACTTTAGCAGTCCTCCTCTTTGACCCTAAATCTTGTGCCAGACACTGAGCGTTCTCCAAAGTTCAGGGATGTTGTGGTGTTGCTTATGAATCCAGGCTTATGTAAGAGAAAATCCTCACATCTGACTCCCAAAATGATCACTGCAACACCAGAGCAACTGCTGACGTGACCTCCCATAAGAAAGATTGTAAAGGTTACTATTGATGTTTGCATGTGGGATGGACTTTATCCCTTTGTGGATGTGTGTGCAAGTATTCTGTGAGTGTGCAATAAATATTACAATTATATGTGATATTCATTTTTTTGTGTTTGAAACTTTAAATCCTCACCAGTTTCTTCAATGAGATTATGATTTGAACAACTTGACATGTTTTAACTGAGCTAAATGGTTAATATTTCACTCAATTCATTGCTAAACACCAGATATGGCCAATTTAGCTGATCTCCACTATATATGTATCCACTTAAATATAACAAAGTCACTTTACAATCAATAAAAACAAAGTTCAAACAATATTTGATGTACAATACAATTATGTCAGTACTGAAATAAAAATGCCTCACAACAACTTGTTTAAACTCATAACTACGCTGCCTTATGTGGCTATAAATAATGAATTAAGATCATTGAGTTGCTTAAGTTCTCCATGGGTCTTGTGAGTCTAAAGACATAATAGCACATCTGTTTTAATCTACCACATAAACATACTCTTTGTATGGGTGGTATATGACTTACTCTTTCTAGATCGCTATAAAACTTATGTATGAAGTTAAATGGTCAAACATCAAGAAAATGTATGTAATTCTTTAAATGTTAGAGCATTATATTAAATAAATGCCTTGTTTTGTTTTCTCTTTCAAAAATGCTTTTTCACTAACTAATACATGTTTTGCAAGGGGTTGTAATTATCCACAATTATAATATAATACACAATCTTTAACATTACGGAAGAGAGGAAACAATACAAAGTCCACACAGAGTCCTTTCTGAGTACATCTAGGCTAAGCACGCCCAGGAGGTGGTTACCGGGATAGTAAGACTTAACTTTTACCATTCATTCTCTATGGTAGTTCTTATCGTTACAAGTGTCATACACTCTTTGGCCACAAGTGAGATTTTGAGGGCGCTGTTTCCCCCTTGTTTAAATGAGTGTTGGGCAGCCAGCAGGAAGTAAATGGTTTGAAGAAAGAGACTACAATTAAAGATTTTTAAAGTTAGACAATTAAGTACAATTGTTATGACTATTATTGAGACACACGCGCGCTCTAGCATTAAACCACCGCGTTAGGCACCAGTATATGTGTCAATGGATATATTTATCTTTAGTTTTACTGGTTTATGTTTTCATTAGTTCTGAGAGCCCCATGAAGAGTGCAGTGAGGCTGGGCGGCAGGTCACGAAGCTCTCGCTCTCTCTGTTAGCTTCTGTTAGCTTCTGTTAGCTAATTGTTCCAACGGACGTAATGTTTTCAGGGTAGTTAACGTAAGAGGCAATGTGTTTTAAATGAGTGTTAGAGCTCTCTCTCTCTCTCTCTCTCTCTCTCTCTCTCTCTCTCTCTCTCTCTCTCTCTCTCTTTCTCTTTGTTTCGCTTGTATCTTTAATACAAGTTCCATATCATATGATTTCAGGGTTTGGGGATAGAACCAAGTCATTTTAAAGGCAGGGGAGTTGGGAGTTGTTTTTTTTTAAGTACATTTCTATAACTGTTTTAATCATCAGTCAGTAAATCATCTTTGGATACAGAGTAGATAATATATTACTGACAAGGTATGTTTCACTGTTGCTCACTGAAGATAGGTCAACATGAGAAGGTTAAATAAAATATATATAACTGACGGTTCTGCTTCATCAACTCAACTCAGTCAGTTCCGTAAGACGTATTTTATTCTGGAGGATGCCATCACACAAGAAACACACGTGACCTTTAATCCAAGCGATGCTGCCCTCTGGTGGTGAAATAGCTCATTGCACCCATAACGACGCGGAAGACAGTAGTGTTTTTACCTCATACTTCCTGGACTGGGAGAAGAAGCTGCAGAGATCTAAAGTCGCAGTGAAATAGTAATCTGCAGTGATGTCGCCACAGCTGCAGGTCACTGAATGATATCTAGCTGTGGACGTTTCCCAGAATGCAATTCTTCCATCTGTTTCACTTTCACTCCTGAACTACTTTGAACGTGCTCGGCTAATACTGCTCGCTGAAGGAGACACGGTAAGAAGACGTTTTTAAAACTACTTTACGCAAATGACTTATGTTAAGAATGTGTGTTAACAAAACGGTATAGCAGCCCATGTTTCATTGGGAAAAAAAAGAGGGTTTATTTTCACAGGCACTGGTGATCTTAAATCAATGGAAATGAAATCGAAAGTATTGCGCTTCCAGTCCCGGCATGGTTGTGCGTAATCATTATTCACTGTTTGTTTGCGTCGCATTAGTCATGTTTAGAAAACGTAGATAATATGAATGTGACACCTAAGAAATGCGAGGCAGCAGCTGTCTATGGAGCACCCGGGTATTTCCCCAAGCAGCCTACCATTACCCACAGGTCCTTGGGGAGTAATTTTGTTATTTAAATAGGATGTGATGCACATTAAAAATGGATTACTGCTCAACATAACCAAACGTTTTTGTATTGCAGCGGAGAGGACTTCCTGCCTGTCACCATGTTGGCAGCACCTGTCCTCCTGCTGCTGCTGGTTTCCTTTCCTCCCTCATCAGGAGCACAGCTACCAAATCCGGGACAAGCCAAGGATGCCCTCAAGGCCACCAACGGCCAGCCGTTCCCCTGGGACCGCATGAGACTCCCCAAAACCGTCTCCCCCATCCACTACGACCTGAGCATCCACCCCAACCTGACCACCCTGGACTTCACGGGGGTCGTTCGCATCCAGCTGGATGTGCACGAAGACACTCACGCCGTCGTTCTCCACGCCAAGCAGCTGCAGATATCCAATGTGTGGCTCCTCGCACCTGAAGGGGTGAGGCCTCTCCGGGTGTTGGAGTATCCTCTTTTCCATCAGCTCGCCCTGATGTCGGACTCGGTGCTCACCAAAGGTCGTCGGTATGAAGTTCAGCTGGAGTTCGCCGCCAACCTTTCTGACAGCTTCCACGGTTTCTACAAGAGCAGCTACCGCACCAGCAGTGAGGAAGTCCGGTAAGAGCATGGATGACTTTCTGTAAATATTCATTCATCCTCATTTATTGCACTGCGTTAACTGTTAAATGTGTATTGTTAAATGTTAAATGTATGCACCTTCCCGCCAGGACAAATTCCTTGTATGTGTAAACATACATGGCAATAAATGGTTCTGATTCTGATTCTGATTTTTCTACGTCATGTTTAAAAGAGGCGTGTGTAGCATTTTAACGTTGCGTTATCATTTGGGATATAAAAGTAAACACGATTAATTTAAGACCATAATCAGGGTTCATACGGTCATGGAAAACCTGGAAAAGTCATGGGATTTTAAAATGGTTATTTCCAGGCCTGGAAAAGTCCTTGAGAAAAATAAAATCCCCAAAGTTTTCTAAAAGTCATGCAAATGTGTTATATTCATGTGTTCATGTGGTTCATTTACGCTGAGTTTGAAATAATGAATATGCTTTTAAAAGAAAGACTCAAAATATAAGCAGGCATACGCTGAGTATATCTATAAATGTTTATTCTTTTAATCAAACTATTGTCTCTCATTCATTTGTGTCCTTTAAGGAATACTGTATGCTTTAGAATCCCCATTGTTAGTTTAAATACTACATTTTATCACTTTTTCATGGACACACCCAGATTTCACTAAATGTTTGGTCATGGAAATTTGGTTTAAAGTACTGAAAAAGTTCAGGGAATCCGTTAGTCAAAATGTGTATGAACCCTGCATAACTTTTGTTTTCCTGTTATTCATTTACATTCTCAGGGTTCTGGCGTCCACGCAGTTTGAAGCCACCTATGCTCGTGCGGCCTTCCCCTGTTTTGATGAGCCGGCCTTCAAAGCCAACTTCACCATACAGATTATACGAGAGCCACGCCACATAGCCATATCCAACATGCCCATGGTACACATGAATGCAGCAATATCCGTTTATTTAGATTTAAAAACAATAGATAGATTTTACGGAATTAAACCGTAAAGAAGCATTACAGTTTTGACCTCTTGACCTCTGCTTTCCCTTCTCCATCCCTATCACTACAAACCTGTGTTTCTCAGGTAAAATCAGTGGTGTTGCCGGGCGGTTTGCTTGAGGATCACTTCGACACCACAGTGAAGATGAGTACTTACCTGGTGGCCTACATTGTGTCTGACTTCCTGTCTGTGAGCAAGACCACCCAGCATGGCGTCAAGGTGAGGCGGACCACGTCATTAAGTTCCCTCACTCCGAACATGTTTATATAGAAGTATTTGGAACCTTTTACATTGTAAATTGAGTATTTAGCCACAACTGTGGCTCAGTGGTTAGCAGGTCTGTCTTTCAATCAGAGGATCGGTGGTTAGCAGGTCTGTCTTTCAATCAGAGGATTGGTGGTTAGCAGGTCTGTCTTTCAATCAGAGGATTGGTGGTTAGCAGGTCTGTCTTTCAATCAGAGGATTGGTGGTTAGCAGGTCTGTCTTTCTATCAGATGATCAGTGGTTAGCAGGTCTGTCTTTCAATCAGAGGATTGGTGGTTAGCAGGTCTGTCTTTCAATCAGAGGATTGGTGGTTAGCAGGTCTGTCTTTCAATCAGAGGATCGGTGGTTAGCAGGTCTGTCTTTCAATCAGAGGATTGGTGGTTAGCAGGTCTGTCTTTCAATCAGAGGATTGGTGGTTAGCAGGTCTGTCTTTCAATCAGATGATCAGTGGTTCGATCCCCGGCTCCGCTAGTCCATGTCGATGTGTCCTTGAGCAAGACACTTAACCCTGATTGCTCACCGTTGCTGTGACTACGGTCTACTGTATATCATGTAAGTCTCTTTGGATAAAAGCCTCAGCTAAATTAAATGTAATGTAATTTCGGAGAGACCTGCCCACCAGTATACGTTCTAAAACTTTCTTTGACTCCCATCAGATCACCGTCTACGCTGTAGCTGAGAAGATTGACCAGACAGCCTTCGCGCTGGATGCCGCTGTCAAGCTGCTGGACTTCTACGATGACTATTTCGATATTCCTTACCCACTTCCCAAACAGGGTCAGTATCTACTTTGTAAACATTACGTTTGCTGTTTTGACTTTGAAGAACTGACTGAGCTATTCAGGACTTTATGTTATAGTAGAATCAGCTTTAACCTCTGTGGAAAACAATGTGTCTGCTGGTGATCTCTCATGTCTGTGGAAATTGTTTGGTCATCCAGAATCACCTATTATCTCCGGTGCAAGGTCCCTTTGGCTGAACATCACTTATATTTGAAAGATAATTGAAGAGACTCAGACAGGTGACGTCCATGTACCATATGTAGTCGCTTTCATGAGCTTGACGCTGTACCCTGCAGACCTGGCTGCGATCCCTGACTTCCAGTCCGGTGCGATGGAGAACTGGGGGCTGACCACCTACAGAGAGACGGGCCTCCTCTTTGACCCCGACAAGTCCTCCGCTTCAGACAAGCTGGGCATCACCAAGGTCATCGCCCATGAGCTGGCACACCAGGTAGAAAATGTGTTTTCTACTTTAATAAGGGCCGTGATTGAAGTTGGAAGCCGCTGTGTCGTGCTACAAGACTCAGCATGTGTTGTACTGACACGTCGAAAACGAAAGTCTTGCAGGTCTTGCACATGAAATTGTTGCGTGTTGCTCTTCTTCCTGTCCAGTGGTTCGGCAACCTGGTGACGATGGAGTGGTGGAACGACCTGTGGCTCAACGAGGGTTTCGCCAAGTTCATGGAGTATATTTCTCTCGACATCACCTACCCAGAGCTGCAAGTGGTGAGAGCCGAGGGAGCTGACTGGTGTCTGCTGTAATATGCATCTTTAAGGCCATATCTCTGTATTCCTAAAGGAGGATATTGATGGAACAGTGTACGATGCAAGTATAATACTGTGCATTAGCTGAATATCTTATCATCAGCTTTGTGATATATATGGCTACGGTATCTGACCTGAACTTCTTCTCTCCGACTCATCTCCTCCATCCACTCTCACACGTTTCCTCTGATTCTCTAACAGGATGACTTCTTCTTAGTGAAATGTTTTGATGCCATGGAGGTCGACTCCCTCAGCTCATCCCACCCGGTCTCCACCCATGTGGAGAACCCCACTCAGATCCAGGAGATGTTTGACGACGTTTCATATGACAAGGTCAGCCGAGGAGAAATTATCCAGGCACAAAGCATAATTTGCATAAATAAAACAAAACATCATCACTCAAGCATAATAACATAGACAAGTACTTAATAGCACGATATAAATTAATTGAATTTTTTTCCTTCAGGGGGCGTGTATTCTGAATATGCTGCGGGACTTCCTGACTCCTGAGGTTTTTGAGATCGGCATCATCCGATACCTCAAGCGCTACAGCTACCAGAACACAGTCAACAGCCACCTGTGGGAGAGCCTGACTGATGTGAGTGTGTGTGTGAGAGGAAGTGTGTTTGGAGGATACATTTATATTAGAGTTTAAAATAAGTGGTGTTTGTCAGCTCGCCATACAAATATTTCTGGGCTACAAATCTGCCTTTCCTTTTTCCTGCTCGTGTAACCCTGAAGTACCAGTAGTACGGCTGTAGACGTGTCATTTGGGACCTGGTGTGTTTGGGGTTGAATGTGTGAACTGTCTCTGACTCTCTGCTACAGATCTGCAACTCAGACGATCTGGACGAAGGCCGAATGAAACACCGAGAATTCTGCTCCCAGCGCGACGTCCAGTCGGGAGCGTCTGTGAGTTGTTACCTGATTTGTGCTTCACCAAAGCTATCTTACTGAGAAGACAGATTCTGCACCTATAATGAGGCCTAATGAGTCATTTATGTATTGTAGAAGTGGTACTCCGGTGATGAGCTGGATGTCAGGGCCATCATGGACACCTGGACGCTGCAGGAGGGCTTCCCTCTGGTCACTGTGGAGGTCAGAGGTCGGGAGGTCAGGCTCAGCCAGGAGCGTTACCTGAAGACAGACGACCAGTCCCTCACTGAAGGGTACACGATTAGATCAGGATTGAGATTAAGGGTGCTGTAGCAGATGTATATAATGGTGTACTTTACAGACACTGTGTCTTGTTGGAGTTCACATGCAAAAAAACATCAGTTTCTTGCAGAATTGCTCTCATTTGTTGTAATTTCTGACTTCTGAAAAAGCAAACTGCCGCTTTTTGGGATGTAGCATCATCGTGATGCAGTTTTTGAAGCATCTAATGAAGTGTCATCTTTACCTCTATGTATTTTTCCAGTAATTGTTACATTTATTTAAAAAATGAGTGTTTTCTAAAATGTTCCTTGCGTGTTACTAGATTCCTGTGGCAGATCCCACTGACCTACATGACCAGCGCCTCCAAAACCACCCACCGCTTCCTGCTTAAGACCAAGACTGGTGAGCGTGTGTGTGATGACCCATTCATTTCCATACATTATCCAAACATTCCTCTTCACTTCAAAGCGTGCCTTCACTCCCCCTCCATGCAGATGTGCTGTACCTGCCGGAGGAGGCGGACTGGGTGAAGTTCAACGTGGACATGAGCGGCTACTACATGGTGCACTACGCAGGTGACGGGTGGAGCTCCCTCACCAAGCTGCTGCAGCACAACCACACGGCGCTGAGCAGCAACGACCGCGCCAGCCTCGTGCACAACGTCTTCCAGCTGGTCAGGTCCGCGTACAGAGGGGGTGATGACTGTGGGGGCTGCTGCGCATCCTTTATGGTGTAAATGGAGATTTAAAAACGTGGGTCCTGTGGGTTTGCAGTACAGAGAAGGTGAGGCTGGACACGGCTCTGGAGCTGTCCCTGTACCTGTCCAGGGAGACTGAGATCATGGCTGTGACTCAGGGCTTAGGGGAGCTGGTACCGCTCTACAAACTGATGGAGAAGAGAGACATGGCTGCCCTGGAGAACCAGATGAAGGTCGGTCATAAATCTAGACAAAGAGAATAAGAGATACACGTCTTCTTACACCTAAAGATGACCTATACACAGACTATATGTAAACTATGTTTACATTTGGTGTTACTCATTAAAACTCATTGTGTGTGTCCTTGAGGTCCAACAAACAAGTTGAATGTATTTCAGTCCTCATATAACATTTGCAAAGCTAATTTCTTTGGTATTTTATATACTCTATTGTTTGTGACTGTGCACATGTGTAAGCAGAGGGCTCCCTGTAACTCCTGGGAGTTCAAACAAAGTCCAGGCGACTTCCCAGAAAAGAGTAAAATGTTGAGTCAACAGATCTTAAACGTATGACTTTATGATACCTGATAGGTTTCACCCAGATTTGTGATTCATAAATGTCATAATAATAAAAATATGCCGGCTGCATGTGTTCCTCAGGGCTACATCGTGGATCTGTTCCGGGGGCTGATCGACCGGCAGCAGTGGACTGACTCAGGATCAGTGTCTGAGCGCGTGCTGAGGAGCTACCTGCTGCTGTTCAGCTGCGTCAGGAACTACGCTCCCTGTGTGACGAAGGCCACCCAACTCTTCAACAGCTGGAGGGACTCTGGCGCCACCATGAGGTCAGTGGGCATCAACGGTTTCCTTATTTTAGTATTCATAACCGGGTTCATACGGTCATGGAAAACCTGGAAAAGTCATGGGATTTTAAAATGGGTATTTCCAGGCCTGGAAAAGTCCTTGAAAAAAAACCAAATCCCACAAAGTTTAGTAAAAGTCATGTAAATGTGTTATATTCATGTGTTCATGTGGTTCATTTACGCTGAGTTTGAAATAATGAATATGCTTTTAAAAGAAAGACTCAAAATATAAGCAGGCATACGCTGAGTATATCTATAAATGTTTATTCTTTTAATCAAACTATTGTCTCTCATTCATTTGTGTCCTTTAAGGAATACTGTATGCTTTGGAATCCTCATTGTTAGTTTAAATACTACATTTTATCACTTTTTCATGGACACACCCAGATTTCACTAAATGTTTGGTCATGGGAATTTGGTTTAAAGTCCTGGAAATCCATTGGTCAACATGAGTATGAACCCTGATATAATCTCTTGTACGTAGAGATGAAACGTTTCCAGTTTCTTGTTACTAAACTCTGACATCTTTAAATGTTTTAGCCTCCCGGTTGACGTCACCATGGCGGTGTTTACGACTGGCGCCCGGACAGCGGAGGGGTGGGACTTCCTGTTTGAGGAGTACCGCCGCTCGCTGCAAATGTCTGTGAAGAGCCGCCTGAAGTCGGCGATGACCATCAGCCCGCTGCAGGACAAGCTCAAGTGGTGCGTGCATCATGTGACACATCCCTCCTCCCTCCTCCCTGCCTTCCTTTACTCTTGTGTCTCTCCACAGGATGATGGAGCAGAGCCTCCACGGTGAGGTGATGAAGACCCAGGACCTCCCAGGCGTGGTCATCTCAGTCAGCAAAAACCCCAAAGGCTACAAACTGGCCTGGGACTTCCTCCGAGCCCACTGGCCCACCCTGATCAAGAAGTCAGTCAGCCCATCGTGCATAATTATAATAATAATAATAATAATAATAATATTATCATGCATACACGATACATGCCTCTCACATGGTAGTCAAAAATGTCTTAAAGCTGCAGTTTAAAATGACTTGGTGTTGATTTTCAAATTGAAATGTTAGTATTTTTGGTCATTTTACATGATATAAACATCAATAACAAGGTTTTTTCATTTTTAAACTCCATATGTTGGCCTGTAGAGCCTGAGAATACTGTATTGTTGTTGTTTATTCTAAACTTTGAACTCTGTCTCCGTAGATTTGAATTGGGCTCGAGCACCATATCCCACTTGGTGACGGAAGTGACCAACCAGTACTCTACCAGGGAGATGTTGGATGAGGTAAGGGAGGCTGGGGCATACTTATAGACATTTATTATCTATAGTCTATAGAAAGTGTTTACTGTTGCCCCAAGAACATGGCTTTTTTTAATTAAATTATCTAATTATTTAGACATGTAAATAAGTGTAAATCCACACTTGGGTTTATGTCAATTTTGTTTGCCTAATTTAACAATAAATACAAAAAATATAACAAAATACTGATTAAAATAAGGAAAATAATTAGTATAAGCAGCAGTTTGTAAGCTGATCTGTTCATCAACGGTTGTAAAAATGGTTTTCTCTTGAACAAAGCCTTATAATCTGAAGCCAGTCTGCCAGTCTTTCCGCTCAGTCATTAGATAAATGCAGCTTCCTGGATGTGTCATAAGTCCAGCTCCTCTGTGCTCAGGTGAGGAGCTTCTTCAGCTCCCTGACCGAGGAGTCGGGCTCCGAGATGAGATGCATCCGGCAGACCTACGAGACCATCGAGGAGAACATCCGCTGGGCGGACGCCAACCTCCCTCTGCTGCAGGCCTGGCTGGACAAACGCAGCCGCGGAGCCGGGCACTCGGAGTTGTAGCTCCTGGGGAAACCAAGAGGTCCGGGTTGGACAGTTGTGTCACTGAAAGGAGGAAATCACAAGAGCTGTGGACGCGACTCACGAGATTTGAGTCTACGATTCATATTTTAACACCAGTGGCTCCAGCCTCCCCACATGGGAAGATAAGACTCAACCCTTTGGATGCTGAGTCATATGAGGAGATATTCGTAATAATCCCAAATCTGAATGAGCTGACATGGCACTTCATGTGTCTACAATTAGGACTTACTTTCCAATTCCTTTCCTCTATAAACTACAAGCTAAAAACGGTTCTTCCGCTTCAAAGAGTTATATATTTCCATAAAGAATAATATGGTAAAGATTTTAGGGGGTGACAAAGTATTGAGATGCGCTCTGCTCTGCTTGTGTTCAGAGTTTTCTGTTTTGTGTGTTTTTTTTAGGGTTAAAAATGAAGTGTTTCCTGTGTGAAGTCTCTGTTTTTATTAAGTTAATTTCCATTCCTGCAGCAGAAAGCAACAACTTGATATCTTTCAGTGCCGTACCTCAAATATTTAAGTACCAGGCCACTATTATGTTTGTACAACTTCAGAAAGCACTGCTGTAGAATCAGATTAATTACATTTTATAATGAATATGAAAATGAATGTGAATTCAACCGATGTCACTGGATTCTTGGTAGAATTTTTTAACTTTTTTGAAATTCTCAAATAAACAATAAAAGACTCGATAAGGAATGGGTTGCCACAAAAAGGTATTTTGGTTTATTCAACATGACGTTTCATGCCTTATTGGGATAAGACTAAAATATTTTGTTGGACAGGATTCATAGTTATTCTGTGAGGTGATATGTTAATTTAATACAATATTAGACATATTGTATTTTTAATCTTTATAATATTGGTAATACCTGCATGTTAACCCCTGGGAGTTATGTGGCTGTGACCTTTGTACCGTTCTCTCCTGATCAGCGGGTCAAACACTTTGCCAGCAGTAAAGATTACATTTCTACGTTTATGTTTACACCAGTGCTTCTATTCAGTCACATAAACACACACACACACACACACACAATGTAAAACCAAAGTTGGGCAGGTGGCTGAACACATTTTCAATAATGTGCTTTGTTGCTCTGGAGAAATCTCTGGAAATAACCTCTGATGATGTCACAGTGATGTCAACAGGGGTTATCTTGAATTTTTACAGAAAGTCAGTTTGTCAAATGGGCGGAGTTAGTTGGACATGGGTGTGAAGTTAAAAAAAAGGGTCTAAAACTCAGGATCTCTCCGTTCTGTCGATACTTTTTCCGCCTCAGTCTTTAGAAAGTGTCCCAACTTCATGGAAGTGCAGCGTTACACTGCTAAAGTATCATTTTAAACACTTTGAACACAAGTTAAATTAAAGAAACAAAGCTAAAATCTTAGCTAAATGCTAAAATCTAAGAAAATCCCATGAATTCATGCTTTAACCCTGATCAAGTGTGTCAAGTTGCCATGAGCACTGAAGAACACACACACACACACACACACACACACGGCTCAAACTCCTGTTTCTAGGCCTTGTGGAGAAAGGTAGCTGTTACTTTAAATCGTCTACTGCTGCCATAAATTCTTCTGATGGACCTTTAGCACAAACTAATAAAACCCACCAACTGAAAAAGTAAATGCAAAAAAAAAAACCCAATATATATCAACATATATTCATACACATAACACCGTATGTGTATAAGCTTACATTTTTTTATTTTGATTTAACCAATTTGGTTTGTGAGGGTGTGTTACGCGCTGGGCTTTGCACTCACTCCGGTGCACGTACACTGACACACACCGCCCACTCATCACACTGCACTCCGCTCCACTGGGTTTTCCCTCCCAGTCGCACACCTGAGGAGAGCTGCTGTCTCTGGGCTGCAGGTAAGACTTTGTCTTCCTACTTCTGCCACTCGATGACTGAGAACTAATCAAATTCTCCCTCATTATCTCGACTGAAGGCGCATTAGGAGCCGTCTATTTGTTCAGCCTGTATATTGACAGACTTCACCCCTGTTCCAGTGTGCACTGTGTTGACTTGTGTGGTCTTTTGTTTGCTAGGTTTGGTTTAATAATCTACTCTGCATATAAAAGTGATAATGTTTAAATCCCCCGAATTATGCTTATGTATGAACAGCAGATTCACTCTCATGTTGAGGACTTATTTCTGAAGAAAGGTGAAAGTTCAGTCCATTTTGATCAAAAGGGGTCTCCTTTGTGCTAATGGTGGCAAACGTGATCAATAATGATAATATCAAAGCCTGTCATAGACTTTAATCACAGAGCTCCAGCTCACTTGAGAGGACGTCTACATTGTGCCTGTAGTTACGTCCTAATAGTGACTTAGTTACATTTCATTTAGCTGAGGCTTTTATCCAAGGAGACTTACATACCGATCCTCTGATTGAAAGACAGACCTGCTAACCACCGATCATCTGATTGAAAGACAGACCTGCTAACCACAGATCCTCTGATTGAAAGACAGACCTGCTAACCACTGATCATCTGATTGAAAGACAGACCTGCTAACCATTGATCCTCTGATTGAAAGACAGACCTGCTAACCACTGATCCTCTGATTGAAAGACATACCTGCTAACCACTGATCCTCTGATTGAAAGACAGACCTGCTAACCACTGATCCTCTGATTGAAAGACAGACCTGCTAACCACAGATCCTCTGATTGAAAGACATACCTGCTAACCACTGATCCTCTGATTGAAAGACAGACCTGCTAACCACTGATCCTCTGATTGAAAGACAGACCTGCTAACCACAGATCCTCTGATTGAAAGACACACCTGCTAACCACTGACCTTCTGATTGAAAGACAGACCTGCTAACCACTGAGCCAGTGTCGCCATTGTTAAACTGTAGTGGCACCTGAAGAAGACCCGTTTAGATCTAGTCCCAGAGTCTGACTCATAGGGCCACATACAAGTCTTTTTTGGGGCGTTTATCTGACAAATGACGTCATTTACTTGTGATTCATGGGTGTGCCAAGATCTGTTGACTAATATATTGTGACAGCACACAGGGACTAAATGACACTGATTGCCGACCAGAGATCAGTAAAATTCTGTTAGACGTCATCTTTTCATGACCCACGACCGGCCCTCTTGTGACCATGAATCACCAGCCAATCCAACGGGGCTTTAAACCGTCTAAGCAGCTAAAGCAGAGGATAAATATTTTCAAGTCGACCTAACCCGTCTACGGCCTTCTTATGCCTCAATATTCCTGTTGATCACATGGGAGGTTTCCAAGCACAATGAAATGCAAAGTAATCGTTTGATCTTCGGGTGAGGATACCAACCAGTTGGACGGTCGTAAACTGAGGTAACAGTAGGACAAACGGTTCTCCAGTGAGAGATGCACTTGTATAAATTCATTATCTCTCCGCCTACAAGTGGAGACAGGCCATAAAAAAGCCTTGACTCATGCCGTCTCCGACAAAACATTTATGGGTCTTAAGTTCAAAGTATATCTTTTTTTCTGTTGACCCAGCAAGAGAAAAACAAGACATGCATGTATAAAGTCTATGAATAGAAATAATAAATTTTTAGATAAACAAGAGGGAATTCGTAAAAGCTATGCATCCACATCATAAATGGTTTATGAGTTGTGGAAGGGGCGTGGCTTAAGCAAAGAGGGCATGGCCAGCTTCCTTTCCACTCAAGGCCACCCCCCCCCCCAATTGGCTTGATCACCTCCACACGCTTGACCTCCATGCCAAAACTCAGCGTCCTAGGGTGGAAACTGTGGACACTAAAAGGTGGGAACATTTTTGTGGACTGAAAAAAGTGTGTTATTGATGGCAAAATCAATATGCAATGTTTTGCCTGTCTCCTCTTCAGGTCCGTAGTGTGTTTTTCTGACTCCATTTCCATTTCGGTCCATCTGGAGTTTATCCACAGAGCTCTAATAATGCCAATTGACAGCATTCCCATTCTGGAGTAAGACACAATTCTTTTCCTCTATATACGTTTCCTTGCTGATTAATTTTACCCTCATTTTGTTGAAGTTATCTTCACTTCATTTAATGGTCCCATTGAAAAATCTAAATCAAAATCGTTTCTTCTTACCTTTTTATAAAAGAAAGGTGAGCGTGCCCAATTGATGGTGACAAAATGTGGACATTTAAATTATCATAATGCCTTGTATTTAACGGTGGGCCTCTGAGAGCCCAATGCATGTAAACAGACGGGGACTCAACACACTCAGAGCAGGTTGAATTAAAAAAATTAAAAACGCATTTACTGAAAGCAAGGGTAAAAAAAAAAAAACAAGGTCTAAACTACAGAGGAGAAAAGTCTGCAGCTCCAAAGACGAACTTGTACCAGACAAAGAAGGAATGTTAAAGAGGGACAGGTGACACCAATCAGGGTGGAGCAGGTAATCACAGGAAGGGAAGGGCAGAAAGGGAAGCTATAGGTGAGACGAGGGGAGTATCAAAATAAAACAGGAAGTAACATCTGAAAACTTAAAACCTCAAATCAGACATTACAGTGTGTGTGAATCTGAACGTGCACTGGAGTTTGTTGCATTATAAATCAATGTATTTTGAAAGGACATGTTTTTTTCTTCTGCATACTCCCTCCACTTTCCTCGCACACCTCCACCTTCCCATTGCCACTTCCTTCCTTTCATTTTCTCTCCACCTCCCGATGTCCTGCACCCATCTCCCCCGTTTCTCACCCCCCTCTCACCCATCTCCTCTCCTCCTCTTCCAGGATCTTCCTGGCCATCCTGGGCTTCGGCCTCTCCATCATGTTCTGCACCACCTTCTGCAGGGCGTGCAGCCGCCTGCGGGAGGAGCAGATAGACCGGGAGGCGCTGAGGCGCAGCGAGCAGGACGCGCGCCACCCACCCATATACTTCATCCCCTTCCACGGGAGCATGTCCCAGCAGGACAGCGACGACCTCCACAGGGTGCCCCGGTACAGCCAGGAGCTGCACACGCCCCCACGATACAGCAACGCCGTCTTCTGTGGGCCCCCGCCTTCCTACAATGAGGTGAGATAAAAGCACCCGATGACAAAAGAAAAAGTGTGTCCCGATTATTATGTCACCCCCCAGACAATTTCCCACTGGACACTCCCCCTCATGCCTCATATTTAAATACACTTGCTGCTTTCACACTACACTTACATTCCATGCACTTCCATGCAATTGTAAATATTCATGCATTCCCATTTATTGCACTGTTTATTGTTAAATGTTATGCACTTCCCGCCAGGACAAATTCCTTGAATGTGAAAACAAACATGGCAATAAATGCTTCTGATTCTGATTATTATCGTGCTGTCAGCACTTCCGGTCCCATAAAAAGACTTTAATGTGCATTAATATTCCATCTTTGCATGTCTTTCTGTGTATTCCAGCTGGGCCTGAAGCCGGACGAGCTGCCCCCTGCATACACAGAGTACAACGTTGCCGTGTCCCCCGTCACGGCCTCACCGCACACAGACACACAACCATAAGCCGGGGCCACCACGCTGAGCCTCCACCGAGGTGATGGACTCCATTATTGAACTTCCTCATGGACTTGAGTGAGCTGGCACTGGAGTAAACAATGTTTCAAAGATTATTTTGTATCGTGAGCTTGTTATTATTGTTTTTTTTACAACCATAATGTCAGCACATCCTCTGAGCCACTGAAACAGATTGTACTCCGTGTGATCGTTGAATTGGGATCCGTGTGCATCGTTTCCCTGTTTGCACTTGTTATCTCCAACAAGGTTTGTTTTCATGTCCGTCTGTTTGTTTTTAATTAAGCAGAATCTCATGAATCACTTTTAAAGGTATTAATGAAATAAGTGTAAATTCAGGTGTGACTGTGAATCTATAAGGCCATTTATAAAGCTCTTTGTTTTATCTCTTGTCTCCTGAATCATGAGGAGTGTCGTGTTTTCTCCTGGATTCCTTTTCCAACAGTTTTAATTAAATGTTTTCCACCAGTTTTTTCAATCTTCACAAAGATTATAAAGATTGGTACATTATATTTGACAAAATCTTGCAGTTGTGGCCTAATGGAAAATGAATAATTCATATATGTACAATATATTTCTGTGCAATCTGAAATTTGGTGGCACAGCAACAGGAGGATGTTGTCGTGGCCACTTCATTCATTTCTTTTGACACAATTCATCATTGTACTCAACTAAATATTTATAAACAGAATTCATACATCATGACACTATCATCTGGCCATCACTATCTATTAATATGTGTTTTGGGGTTTAGATCCACATGCTGATTAAATGTTTTCTTGCATTTTAATTACAGGTTGAGAAGGTTGCTCAGTCTTAGGGAGGTCTGTGCTCTCTGAGTTCTTTGTATTTTATGTTTGATAAATATAATATACAAAACCAGAGACGCACACAAGTTCAGTGACTGGATGATGCATTCAAATAAAATAGGAACTTTCAGATTGATTTGATGGTACAAAGCAACAGCTTGTTATCAGGTAATCCAGCTTGAGTGGAAGTTGGCTGTAGATCTTAATATGATTATGTCGTCTTTGCTTGTTAAAAGTCAGGTTATGAGTATTTACCTGACATCAGAGGGCAGTATTTGAGGTCAGAGGTATGATGTATATCTTCAGCTTTTCCCAAATGACGCGTACTGAGGATGAACTACAGCTCTGACGTCAAGAGAGCTGCTTTTTGCTCAAAGGCTTGAATCAAACAATGACCAAACTGTAAATGCATTGAGTTCATGAGCAAATAGCAAATGCAAAATGTTTAAATCTCAGAACATGTGATTTGTATAAATACAGTAGCTGGTCTACCAACAGAACCTTGAATAAAATGAAAAAAAGATATGTCTGTAATGTGAAGGAAAAATTAATTAGAAATATCGTCTGATTAAATCTACCTTTATGTCTATATATTTAATGTTATACCATATATGTAAGATGTTGATAATGATATTATCATGCATATTTCTCAACAAATAATAAATACAGCACTCTAACTGAACTTATACGTTATCATTGAGGCAGTGGAAAGGTTTTTAACCCTTCAGTCCAGCAGAGTCCACTCTTGCAGCAAGAGGCACGACCTATACACATATGTTAATCAGGTACTTCTTCAAGCAACAACCTTTTATGAATCTATGTGCATGTTTCTGTCTTCATGATGCAGCCACAAAGTTACAAGGAGAAGCCTTTGAAGTCATTGGTGATCATGAATCACTAGAACGGACGCTTTGTCTTAATAAAGTTGCATTCAAAGACATCATTAATGCCACTGAGAAGGCAAACACACATGTACACTATAGGTTTGCAATAACTCCAAACCTTGTGTATTTTCAAAGTTATGGTTAAAATGTATTCCCTAATCTAGCTAATCAGATTCTATAAATCCACCCATAACCTCTCATATGATATTTTCTCTGCCTGAACCAGTGGCTCTCACACGGTGACCAGATGTCTACAACCGCTGACAGCGGTGTGGACAGGCTGACATGCAGCCACACATGGACAGTCACACATGAGTCACACATGATCTGTAACCATATAATATGTCAAGAGGGCTCAAACCACAGACTGCATGTGGGATCCAACGTCTCCTTTTCTTTCTGTTTTACAGCAACTGGATGTGGTGTCAGATTCCAGATTGTCTCCTGTCTCAGAATCAATATTCCACTATGCGTATGTCTACATTACAGGAATGCTGATAGCTTCCACTGCTTCATTCTTCGAGAGTCTTTTGACAGCTTGGTGATTTCAGTAGTTTGGCACATGCTAACCAGCCCTTGTACGGAGATTTTATTGTGCACCCAAACCAATATGTGAGAGGTTATCAGTGGGAAAATATGATTCAGAGAGTTGATGATGCAAGTAAGTAATATAAGCTTAATTGAGGGGAGGACGTCCAAGGTTCAATCGATTCTGAATAAAAACAATGTTTATTGCCATGTCATGCAATTAATCTGTCTTTTGGTGCATACAATAAAGAAAATATTGAGAGGACATCTATTTTTTTTTAAGTAACGCAAAAGGCAAATACATGAATATAGAATAATAATAAAAAAACAATAAATCCAGACTATTTTGTTCATGGCCATTTACTCTGTAGACGCTTTGAAAACAGACAACGTTGAACTTCTTTTCTAAAGATCTTGACTTTTGAATTGCACATTGTTTTGAAATCTGATTTTCCACGTGTCCTTGCAGAATCCCAAATAATATTTGTGTGAAGTATCAGCAGAATAAATGCACATAACTCCTCCTCTACTGTAACACCACCTCCTCCTCACCTCTGACCTCTGCTTCTCTGGCTTCCCTCTCCTCTATCCAGCTCCGTCTGTTCTTATTTCCTCCTCTCGTTGTCACTTTATAATCTCTTTCACGAGGTTCATTTTATGGCTCTCACTTTCCCTCCAGGACCCCCTGAGCCCGAAGCAGCACAAAGCATATAACGTCTGTATTTCATTCAGCTAAACTGACTTATGACTAATTTACTGGGGCTCGCTCACTTGATCCTCTGTAGCTTTAAGTGATTCATTGGCTGACGTTATGCTTTCATTGAGTATAAATCAGTAAATCTTCAGGGAGAAGGAAGCTGGGAAGCATATCTAGCTTTGTTTTTCACGTGCATGTATGAATATGTGAGTGTGTGCAGTATAGTGTTTGTGTATATGTACGTTTTAATGCATAGTTGTGTACAAAATCAAACGTGCACACATTGTCTTCCGCACATTTTTAAGAATAATTTATCATAAGATTAAATCATTTATCCCCTCCCTTATCTTTAGAGGGTACATGCTCACACTTGCATATCTGGTTTTTACTCCTGCTGCCCAACAATAAGAATTAAGTTCATTTGTACTCAGGTGAAGGAGCCAAATCTGTTAAACGTTTAAAATGAATCAAGTTGCAATCCTGATTTATTCTGTACGGCTTAGACAGCCTTTCACAATGAGGCTTACGGCTAAAGCCTAAATGATTTTCTTAAACACCTGATATTCCTTAAATAATCCCTTAAATCCTCCGCTTGCGCTCAAGGACTCTTCTGGATTCTGCTGCATTCACAGTTTCCCTTTGATGTGATTCCAAATAATTCCTTCTGTGTTTAACTCCGAATCACATCAAAGGGAAATTATGTTCTTTACACTTTTCTTTAAAAAATGTAACAAATTTGAAACTTTATTTTACGGGTTTTTATTAATAATAATAATAATAATAATAATAATACATGTGGGCAGTTTAACATGTCGGACTGTCCACTAAACTACAAAGAAAATCCGTCCATCGGTTTTTATTACACTTTGTTACTGTGAGTTCTGGAGCGTCTGGATTGCGGCGCTCTGGAAGAGATAAGTGGGATCCTGGAATAGATTCAGAGGAAGAAAACCCCCCAAGGGCTGCACATGCAGAGAGAGGCACGGACCATTTAAAGAGGAATGGATGGATGTTTCTCAGTGTCTGTGCATGTGAGCATGTCGGCCAAAGAAAGCAGAGCTTGTGTTTGTGTTTGTGTGTCTCCACTGAATGAGAGTACAGTTGCTTTTATTACCAGGATGACCCGTCTCTCTACTCACCTTCCTCCCGTTCTCTTCCTCCGACCCTCCCCCACCGCTCTGTGATATGAATACTTACTGAACAGCCTCTGGCATTCCTTTGTCTGACGCCGTCCTCGCTGAGTCTTTCCCTGCATTGCTGTCTCTGTCTGGCCTTCATCACCAGCGTGGATCTGTATTAACAAACTCCAAACCGCCTGCACACGGGCCACCGTTCAGTTTGTATGCGTCAGGGAAAATCCCTGTAATCAGGCTTTATGCAACATGAATGCAACATTAATACACAATGTTTAATTTGACTGGATCTCAGTTCAACGGCTGGAGTCTGTTTGGGATCTATTTCTTGTGTGAGCAGTGATTTTAACATAATTCTGACTGCTGGTGGCTGTAAGTCTCTGGAGAACAATCAGTGCTTTTGTTCCTTTACAGTCTCTGTGTGGACTTCACAATAGTTCAGAACAGAAAAGTCTTTAATAAGAAAAGGGAAGGCTGTGACATCAAACGTCCGCTCCGTAGGCCCGATAACGAGGCTGATCGCTGCAATAACAGCTGCTTCCTCTGCAGGTCATAGTGGTAGAATTATAACATGATGACTTTAATTACACAACAGCTGCTGGTGTAGACAATAAGGTCACCGATGGTAGCCGATCCCTTCCCTCTCAGACTTTGTTTGGTCCCACTGTCAAATCGGTGGGTGTTTAGTCTCCAGCAGACTTTTTGAGCCCTTTATGAACCTTTTTCGAAAGCTAGGCCGACTTTGCCAAAGGGAATTACCCACAATTCATAGCAATGTGACTTAAAAAATAGAATTTTTAATAGAAGAAAAAAGGTAAACAAAGAGGACGGCATACGAGTGCTCAGCTTGGCATATTACATTTACATAATCTTACGTATATATATAAATATATATTTATATATATATATATATATATACACACACATCACAGATGTATTTATCAAACTTTTCTGGGTTTTTTAAAGCTGTTTTGACAAAAAAAGTCAATGGATTATTTGAAATTTCCTCTCATCTCGCGACCAAAGAGCCTGGCAGATGTTCAAATCACGGCCTAAAAAGAATAAAATAAATTGAACACAATATTTGTTGACGTGGTGTTGCAGTCCCATTCCCATTGACACCAGTTCAAGCCCTCCCAGCCTCTCACACTCCACCTCCCAACAGGTGACAGTGAGTCCCTGAGGGTTCAGGTTTGAGGCCTTAGGGGGGACATCGGATTGGGCCGATAATCGAGGCGGTTGATGTTTGTGTTCTTGCAGAAAAGGGGTGTGACCAATCAGGAAAGGACACGCCATGAAGAAACATGGCCGTCTACACTACTAATGGAAATGCAGTTTTTGTTTATGGCTGTTGACAGTATTTAGTGATTTATGAAGTGGAAAGAAAAATCTTGAATGCTCTCTTGTCAGGCCTCGTGAGCAGGACCCAAAAGCAAACCGCGGACAGCAGGTAAGGAAGAACAAAAGGTGTAATTTATTGTCTCTTCACAAAAACCAAAACTCAAAAACTCAGGCACGAAGGCGACACTCAACAAAACGTAGTCCAAAGACTCTTGTAAACAAAACTCAAAAACTCGGGCCCGAAGGCAATACTCAACAAAACGTAATCCAATGTCCTCTCTGGAAACGTGCCGCTGCACTGGCGGCGTGTCGTGTCTTGTGTCTCGTGTCTTCTCCCGCAGAGTGTAGGCAATCTCCCGACGCCGAACCTCCGGGAGGAAGCCACCTATAAACTGCGCCGTGATGATTTGATTTCCTGCAGCCGCGAGCGGCGGCCGTCCTCCTCCCAGCTGTTCCGCGTCTCCTTAATTAACACACACACTCTGGTCCCAGCCAGCGTTACAATGGCACCCCCTGCTGGTGGTGCCCAGAACCCCCACAGTACCCCCCCCTCAATGGACGCCTCATGGCGGCTTACCCGGCTTCCCTGGATTGTCCCGGTAGAACTCCCGGAGCAGAGCGGGACCAACGATCTGCTGACGGGAAATCCACGATCGCTCTTCCGGCCCGTACCCCTCCCAATCCACCAGGTACTGGTAACCCCGCCCCCGCCGTCGAACGTCCAGAACCCGGGAAACTGCGTGGACCGGGTGTCCGTCGATGATCTGAGGGTCCGGAGGAGGAGCGACCGGAGGAGGAGCGACCGGAGGACTGAACTCACTCTCCGTGACCGGCTTCAGGAGCGAGACGTGGAACGTTGGGTGGATCCTCCAGGCCTCCGGGATGGCCAAGCGGACGGCGGAAGGGCCGATGAGCTTGGCGATGGAATAAGGCCCGACGTACCTGGGTGTCAACTTCTTGGACTCCGTAGGAAGCGGGAGATCCCTGGAGGAAAGCCACACCCGCCGACCCACCTTGTATGCCGGAGTCGGGACGCGGAGCCGATCGGCCAGCCGCTTGTTAGTGGCGGCCGAGCGAGTGAGGGCAGCCCGCGCCGTACGCCACACAGCCCGAATCCGCCGCAGGTGGGCCCCCACGGACGGGACCGCGACCTCCGCCTCCTGCTCCGGAAACAACGGGGGCTGAAAACCAGAGCAGACCATGAATGGGGACATACCAGTTGCTGCGCTGACCAAGGTATTGTGAGCGTACTCCACCCAGGGCAAGAAGGTGCTCCAGGACACCGGATGTTCGGCGGCGACGCACCGGAGCGCCGTCCCCAAGTCCTGGTTGGCTCGTTCCGTCTGGCCGTTCGACTGCGGGTGGTATCCGGAAGACAAGCTGGCAGTCGCCCCCAGGGCCTTGCAGAACGCGCCCCAAACCCGGGACGCGAACTGCGGCCCCCTGTCCGACACCACGTCCACCGGGATCCCGTGCAACCGCACCACGTGCAGCACCAGCAGGTCCGCCGTCTCCAACGCCGAGGGTAGCTTGGGGAGTGGGACGTAATGGCGCGACTTGGAGAACCGGTCCACAATGGTCAGGACGGCGGTGTTCCCATCCGATGGTGGCAGCCCGGTGACGAAATCCACCGCGATGTGAGACCACGGCCGACCCGGGACCGGCAGCGGCTGTAGTAACCCCGCCGGGGGCTGATGGGACGCCTTGCCCCGAGCGCAGACCGGACACGCTGCCACAAACTCCCGTGCATCCCTGGTCAACCCCGGCCACCAGAACCGCTGACGGACGAGGAACGCGGTCCGCCAGGCCCCCGGATGGCATGCCAGAACGGACGAGTGCCCCCACTGAAGCACCTGGGACCGGGCCGCCACTGGGACAAACAAGCGATTCTCGGGTCCCCCCCTCCGGCGCTGGATCGTCCAGCTGTGCGGTCCGGACCACCGTCTCAATCTCCCATGACGCTGCCCCCACCACACAGGCGGGAGGAAGGATGGGAGCGGGATCCTTGGACTCCTGGGAAGGGAACACCCGGGAGAGAGCGTCCGGCTTGCCATTCCGACTCCCGGGGCGATAGGACATGACATAATTAAATCGACTCAGGAACAATGACCACCGGGCCTGCCGAGAGTTCACGAACGGTGCTTTCGTGGAAGTCAGTTGGGTGAGGGATGCGGCCACCTTACTATAATCCCTAATAAACCGGCGGTAGAAATTCGCGAACCCGAGGAACCGCTGTAGATCCTTCCGCGTACCCGGCGTCGGCCAGTCGGTCACCGCTCGAATCTTCTCCGGATCCGGCTCCAGACGCCCCCGAGCGATTATAAACCCGAGAAAACTCACCGACGAGACATGAAAGTCACACTTCTCCGGCTTAACGTATAACTTGTTCTCCAGCAGCCGCTGGAGAACCACCCGCACGTGTCGACGGTGCTCCGTGAGGGAACGAGAGAAAATCAGAATATCATCCAGATAAATGAACACAAAACGGTTCATCATATCCCGAAACACCTCGTTCATCATAGACTGGAAGACGGCGGGGGCGTTCGTAAGGCCAAAAGGCATCACCCGATATTCGAACTGCCCCATCGGGGTGTTAAACGCCGTCTTCCACTCGTCCCCCTCACGGATACGGACCAAATGATATGCGTTCCGGAGATCCAATTTCGTGAACACCTGCGCCTGACACAAGGGCTCAAACGCAGGATCTATCAAGGGCAACGGGGTCTTGTTCTTGATGGTGATTTGATTCAACCCGCGGTAGTCAATACATGGACGCAAGGACCTGTCCTTCTTTTCCACGAAGAAGAACCCTGCACCCAGCGGCGCGGACGACGGGCGAATCAACCCAGCCCCCAAGCACTCCTGGATATATTTCTCCATCGCCAATCGCTCAGGACGAGAAATATTGAACAGGCGACTGGTGGGAAGCGGAACCCCGGGGAGCAGGTTGATCGCACAGTCGAACGGCCGGTGCGGAGGCAACGTGCTCGCCCGCTCCTTACAAAACATCCGAGCCAGGTCATGATACTCGTGGGGGACGCCGGACAGGTCAGGCAAAACCGCCGATGCAACGGGTGGCAACGGTACGGGGTTCGCTGCTCGGAGGCAGCGAGCGTGACAAGCCACACCCCAGCCTGCCACCGACAGAGAAGCCCAATCCACGGAAGGATTATGGAGCTGCAACCATGGGAGACCTAACACCACCGGCGACGCGGGGGACGGGATTACGAGTAGCCGAATGGTCTCCGAATGGTTGCCGGAAATACATAAGATGAGGGGGCGTGTGTGGTGTGTGACCCGTGCCAACAACCGCCCATCTAACGCATTGACTGTCTGTGGGCACTCGAGTGGTTCCAACTCTATGCCTAACCGGGCAGCGAGCCCCGAGTCTAAAAAACTCGCGTCGGAACCGGAATCGATGAGGACACACGTGGAGTGACAACTGGACTGGAAGGATAGGGTGGCGGGTAGGGAAATCCGGGGCGTGCTGCGGGCGGATGTAACGTTGCTCACCAGGAGGCCCACACTCACTGGCGAGCCCCCCCTTTTGGGGCCTCCGGGCAAGTGGCCGCGTAGTGACCCGGACGTCCGCAAGAAAAACACAACCGGCGGTCAACCCGTCGCTGGCGTTCCGCCGGGGTCAAGCGAGCCCTCCCCAACTGCATGGGTTCATCTACCCCCCCCTGAAGCTTCTAACCCAGTTCCGACGGCTCCAGAACCCGAACCCCCCGAGGAACCCGGGAGCGGACCCTGTCCCCTCCGCTCGCGTCTGCGCTCCCGCAGACGATTATCTATCAAAATAGCCAGTGAAATGAGCTGTTCTAACGTGGTGGTGGCATCGCGAGAACACAACTCATCCCTCATTGCCTCGGACAGGTTACGCGCGAAGATGGTCCGAAGCGTGTGCTCGTTTGCGCCGCTCTCCGCGGCAAGGATCCGAAACTCGATGGCGTAATCCGCCACCGACCCGGACTCCTGCCGCAGAGAGAGCAACCGATTTAGCGCGTCCTGCCCGCGCACCGGGTGATCGAACACCCGTCTGAGTTCCGCGGAAAACCCCTCGAACGAGTGGAACATCGGTGACTGGCCCTCCCACAGCGCAGTAGCCCACTGAGCCGCCCTCCCGCGAAGCAGATTGACACAGAATGCTATACGAGCCCTGTCAGACGTATATCTACCTGGCTGGAGATTGAAGACCAGCGTACAATTCAGTAAGAATCGGCCGCACCCCCCGGACTCCCCGGCGTATGGCTCCGGCAACGGGACTCGTGGCTCCAGGAATGCGGCGGTGGCCGACGGACCTGGAGTTACCGTGACGACCGGAGGATCCGGTGCTCTTGCTGGCGCCGCTGAGGTCTGTGCGTCCATCCTCCGGGTTAACCTCTCCACAGCCTCCACCAGCCGGTTTAACAGCTCCTCGTGACGCCCAACGAGAGCCCCTTGCGCGCTAATAGCCTGCTGCACGGACTCCGGGTTCGCTGGGTCCATAATTATGGTTGGGAGATTCTGTCAGGCCTCGTGAGCAGGACCCAAAAGCAAACCGCGGACAGCAGGTAAGGAAGAACAAAAGGTGTAATTTATTGTCTCTTCACAAAAACCAAAACTCAAAAACTCAGGCCCGAAGGCAATACTCAACAAAACGTAATCCAATGTCCTCTCTGGAAACGTGCCGCTGCACTGGCGGCGTGTCTTGTGTCTCGTGTCTTCTCCCGCAGAGTGTAGGCAATCTCCCGACGCCGAACCTCCGGGAGGAAGCCACCTATAAACTGCGCCGTGATGATTTGATTTCCTGCAGCCGCGAGCGGCGGCCGTCCTCCTCCCAGCTGTTCCGCGTCTCCTTAATTAACACACACACACACTCTGGTCCCAGCCAGCGTTACAATGGCACCCCCTGCTGGTGGTGCCCAGAACCCCCACATCTCTGTGAAGACCTTTGACTCCTTCCCTTGCCCTCGGACTAACACTGACATGACCATATTTGGGTCTTTGAAATAAAATCAACAGCATTCTTTACAGTTTATAGAAATTGTCATATTTATCAAAAAACTTTGCAGTATATGTGTTTTACAAATAATCACAAAGTACTTTTTTTCTTTAGATCATACACCATGTTGGTGCATGTGATGGTGTTTACACGTCTGACTGTGTTGGCCGCCGCCGTCGGATTCAGGAATGTCAGGGGTCACAAGAAAGCTGCAGAGGTGGTGGCTAGTCAGGAGGTCAGAGGTCAACAGATATCACCTTACAGGGGTCTGTTAAGCAGGGTCAAAGATCTCAGGGGGGAAGTGCTGTTGTGTGTTTGTTTGTCTTTAAAACAACTTTCCTGGATTCCTTCAGTGAAACGCAGCTCAAAAATAAGCTCCTGACTTATATTTCATTTAAATGTGAATAATGGTTTGCAGTATCGTGCCTTCATATCTTGGGAATTCTGTATATCACAATAACTTGAAGTCGTTAAGTTCTTGTTTATTCTCCCTAAAGTGCTCTCTATTCTAACTGTTTCTAAGAGTTATATGTAAATTGGGAGCGCTTGGAGGCTCGTTAATGTTTGCTTACCTCCACTGAACTTTATATGGTACAATATGTACTATGGCTTCATCCAAGTAAAAGAACTAAAAGAATCCCCACATGTATTAAAAAAATATGAAAAAACGCCAAATAGGAGTGAGCAATAATCCTCTCTGCTGAGTGAACACACACGGAAGCCTCTTTTATCCTGTGTGTGTTAAATACAATACAGAGTTTAATGTGTAAATATTTATGTATCGATGTATAGTCTTATAATCTTTAAGGACAATAAGTCTGAAAAACCCAAACAATTATTGAGGTAGTATTTGTGTGTGTGTGTGTGTGTGTGTGTGTGTGTGTGTGTTTGCACTGATGGGCCAGTGTTTGTAACCATGGAGCTGACCTGGCGAGGGGGTGTTTGTTGATGAACAACATTCCAGTGTTAGCCTGATGTGTGTGTGTGTGTGTGTGTGTGTGTGTGTGTGTGTGTGTGTGTGTGTGTGTGTGTGTGTGTGTGTGTGTGTGTGTGTGTGTGAAAGCCCAGTTCAGCGCAGGTGAACATCATCGTCTATTTAAAGGGGATGATGCTTCCCTGACCAGCTGATGGACGTTTCTGAGCATTAGCCTGCAGTCCTCAGGAGGAGACTCTATTCTGCCCGGATACTCAAGACCCGGAGGACACACACACGTGTGTTTAACATGTGTGTTTAACACTGTAACAAAAAGAGAGTTATGTTTGTCTTTTCCTGCATATTTATAAAAAAAATCCCTTTTGTTTCTGCTGTGTTTTCTTTCTTCATCCCATCAGCTGTTGTTTTGTTTTAACTCATGTCAATCAACCAGCCACCTCTGTAACATCTGCTGGGCTGCATGTGAATGTCTCTCAAAACCCATTAAAACCACCGTAATTATGCATATCTACGCCAACTGGGTGTGCCTTGTTTTTCTTTATTCTTTTACGTGAAACCAAAACAAGATGCAAGCTAGAGGGGGGAGGGGCGTTTTGTCCAGAGGACCACATCTTCATCATCATCGGCCAGCAGATACGATCAGATCGTTGACTGTGTTTAGCCCCGCCTCCAGTGGAGCTCCTGCACACAACCAGCTCGGTTTCAATTGGTCCCTCCGTGACAACCCTGCTTTGTGTTCAGGGTCACGGTGGATCGTGGTAAACGTGAACACACTGAAACCTCCAGTCAAAGAGCAGGAACCCCCCTCTCCACTGGATGTGTTTCACCAGGCAGCGCCCCCTATGACCTGACAAACCTGCTGAACTAACTCTGCTCAGAGGAAAAACATTCTTACGTGACACGTTTGCTCAAGGTGCAGATGCACTGAAAACACACAGCCGGTATTTGCAGGTATTCAGAGCTTTTCCTTGAGGAAACCTTTTGAAAACGTACAGATTACTGTGAATGTGAGCTTTATAGTTTCTCCTGATTTCCTAACAGACAGTTGCAGTGATAATGTGCTGACAACTTCCTTAACGTGTTGTATTATCATAACTCACAATAAATGACAGGATAGCTTGTTTTAGTATCACATCAATTACAGACATTCAAGAAATACCACGCTGCTGAGACATATACAGTGAAGCTACCCACAATGCAATGCATTACAGATAGTTAGAATGCCTCTCTGATTGAGCTATTTTAGGCCAATGAGTTCACTGGTAATAGCTAAGAAAGGGAAAGCTGTTGACGAGGGTGATAACGTCTTAAAGGACTAGATAACTGCAACATAACAATCAGTTATTCACTGCTAAATAGACAACTTATAAATCAACATTTGAAAGTAAAATAAAGAAAAAGCAATTCACAGCAGGGAAAGATATTGGCATGACTTTTTAAAATGGGAAACGCACACTGATAGTTCACACTTTAAGCAATTTGAACATCAGAAAAGAAAAGTCAACAGGGTTGATAAACACTGCCGGCTCCCGGGAAGAGATTCACCATCATCAGGTAACCGGACACATGCATCCGACATGCAAACAACACGCATCCAACACGCATCCAACATACATACAACACACATACAACACGCATACCACACACATACAACACGTATACAACACACATACAACACACATACAACACGCATACCACACACATACAACACGTATACAACACACATACAACATGCATACAACACACATACAACACGTATACAACACACATACAACACACATACAACACGCATACCACACACATACAACACGTATACAACACACATACAACATGCATACAACACACATACAACACGTATACAACACACATACAACACGCATACAACATGCATACAACACACATACAACACGTATACAACACACATACAACACACATACAACATGCATACAACACACATACAACACACATACAACATGCATACAACACACATACAACACACATACAACATGCATACAACACACATACAACACGTATACAACACACATACAACACGCATACAACATGCATACAACACACATACAACACGTATACAACACACATACAACATGCATACAACACACATACAACATGCATACAACACACATACAACACACATACAACATGCATACAACACACATACAACATGCATACAACACACATACAACACGTATACAACACACATACAACACGCATACAACATGCATACAACACATATACAACACGTATACAACACACATACAACATGCATACAACACACATACAACACACATACAACATGCATACAACACACATACAACATGCATACAACACACATACAACATGCATACAACACACATACAACACACATACAACACGCATACAACACACATACAACACACATACAACATGCATACAACACACATACAACACACATACAACACAAGGCGATGTATTCAACCCTGTCCGCTATCTTCATACACACACAGTGTGTGTGTGGGTCACACAGACAACATACAGGACCGTCCATTGTCACACAAACCCAGAGAGAAATGTCTTACGGGGGAAGAACATTTCTGACTTTTCATCAAGCGACCTATATTTATCTTGTTTCCTGTTGGTTTTCTCTCAGAAATAAGAAATTGAGAAGTGACTTAACGGTATATGTTCTGTATTTTACAAAAATGAAACAAAAACAGAAAATTAAAATATGCTCCATTGCCGTGTGACCCAGGCAGGTGTTGTTGTTGCTTCACAGGTCTGCTAACATGGCAATAGACCAATAACCACAATGAAAAGATGAATAATAAATAACAAAGCTTTTAACCATCTCAAACTAACTGTACGCCATCTCTAAACCCCCATGAAGCTCATCCTGCCTCTAACGATCCCAGTTACACTTCAAAATTCAACATGAATTCAAATACTCTGTGGCCACAGTGAGTACACGGTGGCTGAAAGGTCACACTGATACCGTCCCAGCAGCTGTATTCTGCTGAAGCTTCCCTGAGCCGCGGTGACTATAGTGGAAAGATCAGCGGCTCAAGATGGAGGCGCTGTGACATGTAGAAACATTGTATGTGTGTGTCTGTAATCCATCTGCACTCAAACCGCCGAGGAGTAAATCAAGTTGTGAGCCTTCGGGCCAGACAGCCATGTTGCAGAGAGCCAGCTCTATTTGTACATCATCGCCCATCACCTCCCCAAAATGACATATTATGTCACATAATGAATATTTATGAAGTATAGCAACCTGTTGTGGAAGTTCAAGGTTTTCTCGACACTTTCTGAACGATACATTTGATGTAAAGCACAATTTATTCCTGGTGCAGCTGCTCCCAAGGAGCCGGAGACACTTGGTGCTCACAGCCGGTGCAGTGCAGGGGGCGGTGGGCGTCAACACATGTAGGCTGCATGCTTTCTTTCTCTTTATTCCCCGGAGGAGACACATACAATGAAAACTATTCTCCGGCTCCGGGGTTTTAATGAATGCATGCAAGTTGACAGAAGCCGGGGTTGTTGTGTAGAGGAGAGTAGCTCTTTGTTTGTTTTCCTCTTGTTTATTTTCTGCCAAGAATATGATTTTAAAATTGACGCGCAGCCTGCTTTATGATCTGCATGTTCCAAAACTGACTGAAACTCCCAGAGAGGACAGGAAGCAGATAACAAACATGCACCTCAGAGCATGTGCGTCGTTGTTGCCATGTGCTCGAGTCAAAACGTATTTCTGGTCCAGGAAAGGGGGCGTGGCACCCCGCGAGCCCGCGGACCACTCTGTTCCTCTCTTTGATGGGATGGTTGCATAACCTCCAGCCAGTAGGTAGTCCAACTCCGATTCACTCATCTCCCTGAGCCGTCGTGCACGTGCACGCGTGTGACGCGTGTGTGTGTGTGTGTGTGTGTGCCTCGCTGCCTCGTCTCTCCACGCCCCCCATCTTTCATCCCAGTCCTCCCATAGGTTCGATGCAAAGGTAACAGAGCGGCCGGGGGCTCTATAAAGACCCACTTTGTCCTCGCGCTCTCTCTGCTTTTTTCATTTTTTCGGTCTCTCTTATTTCCATCAGCACGCACCAAAATGCCCAGCAAGAGAAAGAAGAACAAGCGCCGCATGAGGAGGGTGGTAAGTGGGGGCAGGCCTACTTTCTTAAATGTATAATCTCACGCGATCAAATCCAAATTGTATTTGCTTGGATTATGAACTCTAATCAGTTGGCGGCAGCTTTCATCTCTCCAGAAATGTGGACGAAAATTGACTTTTGTCGCCCACCGTTTATTAACATAGTATTTTCTATTTATACTGTATATATACTTTTACATTATTATTATTATTTCTTTTAGCGTTTTTTTCCCCAAAAGACAACTGAAGAATGATGTGTCTGAAGCGAAAAGTTTTCTTTTCAGGATGTTGTTGCGTTCTTGGAGACGCGCTCCAATCCTCGTGCGTAAAATCTCGCTTTAACTGCAGACTGCGGCACAAGTGAACAAACTAGAGTCGATCGAAATGATACAAAACTCTTTAAAGTAGCACGTCGGACGCCTCTGGCTTGCAGGAGACAAGGAGAAATTTACACGTCTTGGCTTTACGCTCGTGCGCCACGTGCGCTCCGAGCGCGCTCCGGATAGAAGGATTAAATGCTGGGGATGGGTATTGGAGGTTAACATATTCCTGTGGGTTATTGTTATTGAATATAATGTGTTTGACTTTATACGGCTATATAACATTAAAAACATGAATCTGTTTGCTTGCATAAATGCCCCCCGCCCCCCTCCACCCCCCCCCCCCATCTCCCATGCACACAGTACATACTGTACAGTACACACAGTACTTGATGTACATGATGATGATACACTGCTTTACATCATTTCAATAATGATAATTCACAATGTGTCGAAGCAGCCGGCCAACAAATAGTGTGACAAATGGCAGTGTGCCGTTCTCTATCATTACTTTATAGTAAAAAAATTAATCTTTGCATCTAATTTCCACTAAACGCTCGCTTGAGGCCCAGTTCTCAGGTACTGGGACCACTTCTAGGTGTGTGTGTACGAGTTTGTGGCCTTCGTTCTCAGCCCCTCCCCCCTCCTTGAAGCCCCTCTGGCACACACAACTGTATTTGGTAGTGTGTTGACGAGAGGAATGTCTCGCTTTAGTTTTGCCGGAGTGGAGTCGGCACAATCTCTGGGGTTCAAAAGCCCCTGAAGTCACTCGACGCTATCCCCAAGTCTGGAGATATCGGAGCACGGGAAGAGCCTCGAGATGTGAAGCTGAATGCTGCCTCTTTGTGTGGGAGCACATCCAGCGGCCGGGCCTCATGGCCGCGGCCAGAGGAACACAATTAACGACCTTTGATTGATTTAAAGTTATACATCACTGTGGGCAGGGGCGTGGCTAGCGCACCTGCGGCACAGAGAGAGAGGGAGAGGGACGCTCATTTGGGTCAGCTGTGGCGCTCGTGAGGAGGCACAGCTGACCCAGATGAGTGTGGGATTGCGTGGGCAGGGAGGGGAGCATAAAAGCTCCCAGAGCCACGCAAGAAGGAGGTAGGCAGGGCATGAGTCTATTGAATGCCTGTGAGTACGGATGTGTAAACATGCCTAATAAACAGAGAAAACGTGCCATCCTGGTGTCATCCGTGTGTGCTGAGCCTCTGGAGACCCCCGGTAGGGAAGAACCTTGTCACAGTGGCGCCCAACATGGGGCTACCGGTGGGCCCGAGGCTGCGGCGGGAGGAGGACGAAGATGGGAACGCGGCGTGCGAGGCGCTTTATGCCGCGTGGGGCGGCATCGGGGCGCGAGAGGCACCGGCGGTCCGGGACGTGGGGCAGGCGGGGCGAGTCCCGGCGTGGGAGTCGCCGCCGCCGGGCCCGGAGGAATCCCGGAAGCGGTCCGATAGCGCACGGCTGGGCGAGCTAGAGGCCGAGAGGGACCGGCTGCGGACGGAAGTCCAGGCGTACGCCAGCGCGGTGGAGACGCTGGCCGGGCAGCTGCAGGAGCAGACCAGGAGGGAGGAGCACTACCGACAGGAGTCCGGGGAAATCCTCGAGGCGCTATCGGCTCGGCTGAAGGAGGCCGTTGCGCAGTGCGGGCTAGACCCCGCGGCAGGGAAGCGGCCGGGACCGGGGAGCCAGGTGGGGACCCAGACCGACGCAAGGCGCCCGAGGGTCAGGGAGACCCAGACGGACGGCAGACGCCTGAAGACCCGGGCGTCGCAGACGGCGGCGGCGGCGGCCGCGACGACGGCGGAAGCGGCGTCGCAGACGGCGGCGGCCGCGACGACGGCGGCCGTGGCGGCGAGGACGGCGGAGACAGCGTCGCAGACGTCGGCGGGCGCGGCGGCTCCGACGACGGCGGAAGCGGCGTCGCAGACGGCGGCGGCTCCGGCGGCGATGGAGGCGGCGGCGCAGACGTCAGCGGGCGCGGCGGCTCCGACGACGGCGGAGGCAGCGGCACAGACGGCGGCGGCTCCGGCGGCGATGGAGGCGGCGGCGCAGACGTCAGCGGAGGCAGCGGCGACGGCGGTCGCTCCGACGGCGGTGAGAGCGTCGGCGGGAGCGGAACCCGACCAGAGGGGTCGGGAGAAGGCGCTGCCGAGGGGCCGCAAGGAGCGGCCGCAGAAGGAGCGATGGGGCCCCAAGCGGCTGAGGCGGCCGGAGTACTGGGGGTTCCCAGAGTCGGCAAGGCGGAGGTGCTGGGCCTGCGGCCAACCCGGGCACCTGCAGCGGCAGTGCCGCAAGCAATGCTGGACCTGCGGGGAACGGGGACACCTGACTAGGTCCTGTCCGGGGTGGACGGTGGACCAGGGGTGGCAGGCCAGGCACCGGGGACAGCCGCTACACCCAAGGGCGACGCCCTGGGCAGCGCCACCGGCCCCGACAGCCTGGGGAAGAGACTGGGGCCGACCGGCCCACATCGGCAGGTGTGAGGAGGGGGCCGAGCAGGCCCGGCGGACGGGCCAGTGGGGCCGGAGACGGAGGGCCGGACCAGTGGCTCGGGCCCGCGCCTGGGGCCCGTGGACCGGGGCGCAGTGGGGACCGATATGGGTCCCGCCTCCCTAACTTTCTCTCTCTTGTGTTGCAGGTTGCCGCGGCGGGCTGAGGGGGAGAGCCGGTTTGGCCCCGGGAGGGGGCTGGCGGAGAGCGCAAGGAACCTGCTTCCCGGGGCGCTCGATCGCCCTCTGTCCGGGTCATGTCCCGCGCCCGGGCCCCCACGGATGGAGGATGCCAACGCCCGGACCACCCGTTGGCATCTGGCGGAAACGCAAGTTAATTCCATGGTGGTCCATAGGTCGGGGGTGCAGATGGTCGGGGCTGACTCCCGCTCCCAGTGGGAGGGAGGGGGGGGGGAGTTGGTTAGACCGGTGGCTCCCCGGCCTAAGTCGGGCGGTGGGGGTATGTGGGCAGGGGCGTGGCTAGCGCACCTGCGGCACAGAGAGAGAGGGAGAGGGACGCTCATTTGGGTCAGCTGTGGCGCTCGTGAGGAGGCACAGCTGACCCAGATGAGTGTGGGATTGCGTGGGCAGGGAGGGGAGCATAAAAGCTCCCAGAGCCACGCAAGAAGGAGGTAGGCAGGGCATGAGTCTATTGAATGCCTGTGAGTACGGATGTGTAAACATGCCTAATAAACAGAGAAAACGTGCCATCCTGGTGTCATCCGTGTGTGCTGAGCCTCTGGAGACCCCCGGTAGGGAAGAACCTTGTCACAATCACTGAGATAGGGAGGGTTGGAGCGAGCTATTTGTGGGCGAAGATGAGGAGGAGGAGGGGGGGGTTGTTTTGACGGTGGCTAGCGGACAGGCACAGACACAGGCACTAAATGGCTGCCAGTACCAACAAAAGCATTTTTCGGGGAGTGATTGTAACCTGATTATAACGTGATTATAATGTGATTAGGCCCACTGTCTGGCCCGCGGGGCTCCCATCAGGGCTGCTGACTCGCACGGTTTCCGTCCCCGCTTCACCAGACCTGTCAGGACGGCTCTGATTCAACTAATTAGCCCCCATTATCTAACTAGCTTTGATGGGCCTACTCCCATTTACCCAGCCCCTCCCTCCAGTGGTGTGGAGTCCTAAAACCTCTATTAAAGCCGGAGGGGGTTTTGTCCGGAGCAGAAAAAACATGTTGGATGGCACGGCTGGTATTCGGCCCGCTGGCGGACAACAACACCGGGATCTGACCACGACGAGGGGCCTCTGTGGCGTTCAGGGCCCTCTACTCCCCTTCGCTTTCAGTGTCTTCGCCTTTTTCGTAGACTTTGTGTCACTAGACTCATCGACTTGTATCGATCCAAGTTACCCGAAACGTATTGAGTTGTATTAATACGATTTATGCATGGAAACCTTTCCCATTGTTGCGACAAGACTTTAATCTTTTGTTTCTGTGTCTTTTCCCTCGTGCAGCAGGCCCAGAGGAGAGCCCTCGAAGAGCAGCATGCGGCCGACCCGCCAGTCAAAGCCAGTCCTGCCATTGCAGTGAGTGCGCCCCCTGCAGCGAAGAAAGCGCCCAAACCTCCAGCACCAGTGAAGGTCCCAGTGGCAGTTTCGATTGTGGAGACCCCCGTCGTTAAACCAGAACCAGTTGTGGTAAAGCCGGTCTCGGTGCCCGTGGAGGAGCCGGTCCCGGTGCCTGTGGAGGAGCCGGTCCCGGTGCCCGTGGAGGAACCGGTCTCGGTGCCTGTGGAGGAGCCGGTCCCGGTGCCTGTGGAGGAACCGTTCTCGGTGCCTGTGGTCTCAGTGCCTGTGGAGGAGCCGGTCCCGGTTCCTGTGGAGGAGCCCGTCCCAGTTGAGGTAGCGGTGCCAGAGCCAGAGCCAGAGGTTGTGGTGCTAGAACAGACTCCAACAGAGGTTGAGGTTGAAGTCCCGGTCTCTGAAGAAGCCCCGGTTGTTGAGACTCCACCTGAAGAGCCCATCACAGTTGATGCTGCGATAGTGCAGGAGGCTGAACCTATCATTCCTGAACCAAAACCAGAACCAGAAGCAGAACCACTGACAGAGGTAAGACCAGCTTGGTATTGACATCACAGGAAGTGTGCTTTATGATCAGGTTATGGAGCTCCTTCATGGATGTTTACTCTGGATATCATGTTCTAGATGAAGAGCTGCAGGCACAGAGCTGTCCAGCAACATGAGCACTTAGTGCACGTGCACGTGCACAAGTCCCTGTAGTGTTGGGCAACACGACTACTCAGTGAGGTTTCAGTAAATGCAGCTTCACATGACGACACTCATTATAATAAAGGCAACAATCCACCATCGACATTAAATATGTATGAATTTTGAACATTACAACGACCAGAAATTGTGGATTTTGCACGCTGTATAAAATGAGCAATATTCATACACACTGTGGCTCTTTTTTGATGCCGTGAGCTCGCGCAGTGTGTGCTGTGGCTTTGTTCTGCGAGAAGGGAGATGGTGGGGGTGTGTGAGGGGGGGTGGGAGGAGGGGGGGGTGAGAAGACGGAGGGAACAACATGTTCCATTTAGCGGAGAGGTGGAAGCAGAGCCGGCCCAGCGGCCGTCGTGCATTATCACCTACACGAGAACACGCCCGTGCCATGAAGCGAGCCTTTATTAAAAAACATAACCGGGGGTTTTAAAATAAAGGCTGCTGGGATATATAAGCTCTGTGGTTTGTTATCGAGTCCCACTCGGCCCCTCCATTCATTTATTCTGTTTGGTTTTCTTCTTACCCAAACTCCAAATCTTTACTGTACACGTGGACTTTGTGACACACGTTACACCACTAAACAAATACCCACTTTTTAGTTGTTTTTTTACCCTCCCAATCTATACGTTGTGAAACAGACGGCCTGGGTTGCTTCATGCCGCCGACATGCACAGCTTTTAGGAACAGAATGTTCTGTTTCAGCCAGGAGACTGTGAGCACACACAGTGTACGTGTGTGTGCCTAACCTCAGTACACACACACGCATGTGTTGGGAGAGAAAGGAGGTGCCATTAGCCTCGGTGGCCATTTGCAGCAGCTCGTGTGTTGCACTGCTCTCCAGTGATACTCCATCCATCCCATAATGGTTAGCTGGGCAGGGGCAACTGTGGCTCAGTGGTTAGCAAGTCCGACTTTCAATCAGAGGATCGGTGGTTCGATCCCCGGCTCTGCTAGTCCATGTCGATGTTTCCTTGAGCAAGACACTTAACCCTCATTGCTCACCGTTGCTGTGTCTACTGTCTACTGTATAGCATGTAAGTCACTTTGGATAAAAGCCTCAGCTAAATGTTATGTAAAAAGCTGGAGGTTTGGATTGTCTACCCACTCAGCAATAAAAGACCAATAAAGAGGTTTCTATCGGAGATGGACGGCCCATTTTTATACTTATGGTACAAATGGTAGTGTCCTCCCCCTCCTTCCCTCCCTTCCTCCCCTCCTCCTTCCCCACCCTCCCCTGTTTGCCTCCCCTCATGCCTTCGCTTCTTCTTCTGCTCCTTCACTGCTTGCAGATGTGCCCGATTCAGTCGCTCACAAACAAACGCACTTTATCCAATTGGCCAGCGCCGGTGCTTTTGAAATTGCAAACAGAAGCAGGTTTGAGGTGTGGGGGGCGAGTGATGCTCTAATGAGCTTTTTGTTCTTCTTTTCTTCAATCTTGACTTCATGAAACTTTGCTCCCAGACACCTTAAAGGGTTGATTCTCTCCGTGACACCTCGGGTCAGGCTAGAGTCGGTCCCCACTAGGACAGTTTAGTCTGACGGCATCAGAGCCGGCACACATGGGGCTGGTATTCAGCTGGTTTTGGGACCAAAGAGAGCCGGTCCCTCCGCTTCTGGCTGTCACCACGGAGACTCAGGTGAGTTTTAAACCTCCACCACCTGATCTGCAGACCAGCTGAGTGCGGTGCATTTTTTCTTTCCGTGGTCCGAGGCGACGGGAGCGGCTGCTTGCAGAGACTGAACATTTTGTACCAGTTGGCTCCCTCCGGGCTCCGGCAGCCCTACCCCCCCTTCGGCCCCTCACCCTTGTTTCCCTCGTAAACTCACTCTTCCTCATCCCTCTTCCTTCCCTCCCACCACTTCTTCCTCTCTGCCTCCCCTTTCAATACTCTCCCCTTCTCCGGCCTCTCCCTTTCACTTACGTCTTAGCCACGCCCCCCTTTACCTCCTACCGGCCCTAATTAGCTCGTCCTCCCAGCTCATGCACATACCTAGTTTTGTCCTCATTTTTGTCATGAAGTCTACTGGGAGGAGACGGGATGGGGAAAGTTGGGATGTGTCTATCTGTGTGTTTCAGCCTTCTGTATTTGGTATTTGTTTATTGAAGGGAGGACTTGGGTTTGCTCACATTAATGCTAATTGCAACACGCAATGTTTAGAGAAAACTGGGTGACAAAGATGTGCGAAGTAATATATATATTTTTTTAATGTTTTCAAACTTGGTTGAAAAAATTAGCACCTTGTGGCTAAGCACGTGATTGGACACACTCCAATTGGTTGGAGCACATGGTACACTATCCAGAGGTGTGGACTCGAGTCATGTGACTTGGAATCGAGTCAGACTCGAGTCATGAATTTGATGACTTCAGACTCGACTCGACAAAATGTACAAAGACTTGCAACTCGACTTGGACTTTAACATCAATGACTCGTGACTTCACTTGGACTTGCGCCTTTTGACTCGAGAAGACTTGCTACTTCCCATGAAAACTGGGGAAGAAAATGTTCACACGGCCACGCCGCTCTCAGTTTATCTGCATCTGTGAAAAAAATGTGCACCACCTGTATGCATGCAGAGAGCACGCGCGCTGCCTGCACGACATCCAATCACTGTAGTCCCACGTTGTTTTGATGTGACAGTATCTAAGCAGGCACGTTGCAAGACAACCAATGAAGCACAAGCAACAACGCGCCAGTTGGCAAAATGATACCGAAGATAGTTTGTTTGGCTATAAAAACTACGAGCTAATCGACAAAAAAAAGAGTTGCAATTTGCAAAACATGCGGGTCGAAGATTACAGACGGAGCTGCCACAACGTCCAACTTTGTTCGACACCTGAAGTTGCACAAAGAAAGGTAAGTTTTGAACGAATGCTAAGCACCTTATCGGATGTACCGTAACTTACTAGCTGCTGCTGCATATTTACTGTATCAACGAGAGAGTAAACGCACGTCTCCCTTGCTGGTTGATGCTTACAAAAATAGGGATTTTTTAACCCTGATTATATGAGGTACATGAGTGTAGCACACTCAGATGGAAAACCTCGCCAACATCATGTCAACGTCCGTTTTAAAGTACCATAACACAGTCACAGTAGATCCACCATTAGCCTTCCCTTTTCATATCAGGGGTTGTATTCGCTATAACTACCGCCTCGCTATACGGGCGCAGGGTCTGTTGTCAAGAAATAACAGACCGCATTCTACATTGGAATTCAACCAAGCCATGTAATAAAATAAAATAATAACGATTATAGTAGTAATGTTCAGAGATGCAATAGATTATTATAGTGCAGTTCTTAACTAATGGGAATATTGTTTAGCTTGTTTTTGGTTTACTTTAGTTATTTAATTTATTCAATTATTTTGTTTTGCTATACTTTTCATGCCAACTTGCCATGGCCCCCCTAGCACCTCCTCGCGGCACCCAGGGGTCCCTGTCCCCACTTTGAAAACCACTGCTATAAAGCATATGACTTCAGTTGCTTGAGAGAAAGGGCTTTCTTATGACTTTTGAAGCAGTGAAAATGTTCTTAATATTGCATACACTGAAACTGAAATGTATTATCGTATACCGTAGTGTACAATAGACAATGAATATTAACACAACAACATTGATATGAGTAAAGAGTATTTTCTCTGTTACAGGTATGAAGAATCAGCCATGGTGGCATCATTCTGCGTCCCCATCGTGCACAAATGACTGACAGACTTTTGGCCAATTTGATCTTTTGCAAATGCAATGCAGTATAGGGGCCTCCCTCCACCTGTCCACAGCACGCATGCGCTCACACACTCACTCTCTGCTCATCACCTGTCCACACAGCTCACTCACTCTCTGCTCATCACCTGTCCACACAGCTCACACACTCACTCTCTGCTCATCACCTGTCCACACAGCTCACTCACTCTCTGCTCATCACCTGTCCACACAGCTCACTCACTCTCTGCTCATCACCTGTCCACACAGCTCACTCACTCTCTGCTCATCACCTGTCCACACAGCTCACTCACTCTCTGCTCATCACCTGTCCACACAGCTCACTCACTCACTCTCTGCTCATCACCTGTCCACACAGCTCACTCACTCACTCTCTGCTCATCACCTGTCCACACAGCTCACTCACTCTCTGCTCATCACCTGTCCACACAGCTCACTCACTCTCTGCTCATCACCTGTCCACACAGCTCACTCAAGTCTCTATGGAGTCATTCCAGTTATATTATCAGGTTGGTCCAGTTTTTCAGAAGTGATCATTTTGAGGAGTGAGGATTTTATTGATGACATGTTTAAAAAAGTTCAGGCTAAAAGGACCCATGTCTATTTGAAAGTTAAACTGTTTTGCAATATGAGGTCAATACAATACAGGACTGAAGTTGCTGTGCATTGTTCTAGTGCAATATGCTGTTGAAATACAAGCATTTTTTGTGAAAATGTTTACTGTATTTGATTAATGTCATTGTATAAAAAGAGGTTTAAATAAATACAAATCTTACAGACATACATGATTTGTATACATTTTATTTCTGTGGTAAGAGGACTTGAAATGACTCGAAACTAAAATGGTAGGACTTTGGACTCGACTTGAGACTTGTTGGCTTTGACTTGTGACTCGACTCGGGACTTGCCTCATCTTTGACTCGACTTGACTTGGGACTCGAGGGCAAAGACTTGAGACTTACTTGTGACTTGCATAACAATGACTTTGTCCCACCTCTGACACTATCTCCTTTGTATAAAAAGTGGCTGTTTCTGGATCAGCTTCGGTTTGAGCTGGATTTGCTTCATAATAAGACTGCAGAGGCAGAATCTGAGTGCAGATCAGTTTTGTACAAAGTGTTCTGGCACTGGGGCAGACTGAAGGGGGTGTGTTAGCCTTTCTGTGTGTGTGTGTGTCTGTGTCTGTGTGTGTGTGTGTGTTTTCCTGTTGAGCAAAGGAAGGCCTATAGTCCACCCCTCTCCCTCCCCCTCTCCCCTATACCGTCCCTCTGGCTCTATAGCTGCAGTGTACATTTACTCCTCTCAACTATGTGCACGTTTCTGCCCACTTGGCCTCGGTTCAGAAGTTAGTAAAAACCCTGGAAGAACAGCATCGCTCACCTCCCCAGCAGCAGAGAAAGAGGTGGAGAGTAAATCAAGCGTAACAACAAGAGTTTTAACAGTTCTCTCTGTAGTTCCACTACTATAGATAAATAGACGTGGTGGGTTTGGCCAATGGAGGGCCAGCAGCAGCAGCCATCATGCCCCAGACCTGCCCCACATTGAGGGCTCGTACAAAACAGTGTAAATAATTTACGGTCGGTCTATAAAGATTTGCATTATTCATGCGCTGCTCCCTGTGAGTGCCACTATAGCTCAGCACACGTGGATGCACAGTGTGTGCCGCCGGTGGCCATTTAGGTTACTGCCAACTGTTCACCACCAAAATCAGGTCGCCCTAGAAGAGAAAAACATTTAGAATATGAGCGCCTTCTGTCATTATCTGGTGTAGAAAATAAGTATTTCTATAGATGTAGTAAAAAATATGTCACATTCTGGAAACGTTTTTTTTTTTTTTATAGAAAATTAAGTTTTAGAGTAGGGTGGGTTTTTTGAGAAATGTAGTTTAATAAGGTGTGTGTGTGTATGTATGTATGTATGTATGCATATGTATTTATTTTCCTGAATTTGAGTTGGGTTATAGAAAAGGATGAGAGCAATGGGCGTACCGGTTTCCCAGTATGCAACTGGTTGCAGCATTCCTCTGTTGAACGTATGCCTTCTCCTCCCCCTCCCCTGAACTCAAGTTACACCTCCACCCGAGGCGTTCCCTCAGAAGAAGTATAACTGTGCAGACTTGGGAATTAACTTTTCTTTTTTCTTCCCTCTTTCATAGGTCATACCCCCAGCTGAGGCCCCTGTTGAGATCGAGGTAAGCACACACACACACACACACACACACACACACACACACACACACACACACACACACACACACACACACACACACACACACACACACACACACACACACACACACACACACACACACACACACACACACACACACACACACACACACACACACACACACACACACACACACACACACACACACACACACACACACACACACACACACACACACACACACACACACACACACACACACACACACACACACACACACACACACACACACACACACACACACACACACACACACACACACACACACACACACACACACACACACACAACTTGCTCAGGCGGTATCTCTTTTCGGTTTAAACCAGAGGCAGATTGCACAAGTGTGAACCAGTATGAGTGGAGCACAACTCCTCATGATTTAACGCAACGTGTCACTTAGGTTCATGCAACAATGAGTTTTCCTTAGAAAGTACAAAATATACCTTTAGTGAGACACTGAACCCCAAGTTACTACTGGACTGCAGCTCCCTACTCTTTAATGCTTAGAAAGGGTTAAATGCAGAGTTGTTGGTTTTTTTGTGGCCCTTCCAGCTAAGCATGCTAGCTAAGCTAACTTCCAGCTAAGCATGCAGCTGGCTAAGCTAACTTCCAGCTAAGCATGCAACTAGCTAAGCTAACTTCCAGCTAAGCATGCAGCTAGCTAAGCTAACTTCCAGCTAAGCATGCAGCCAGCTAAGCTAACTTCCAGCTAAGCATGCAGCCAGCTAAGCTAACTTCCAGCTAAGCATGCAACTAGCTAAGCTAACTTCCAGCTAAGCATGCAGCTAGCTAAGCTAACTTCCAGCTAAGCATGCCACTAGCTAAGCTAACTTCCAGCTAAGCATGCAGCTAGCTAAGTTAACTTCAAGCTAAGCATTCAGCCCCTTCATGCAACACAATGCAGTGCATTCATCCATTGCAGACACAGGTGCCTTTAACACACATGTTGCGTGTTGTGTGTTGCGTCCACACAACCAGACCAACTCTGGAGTTTCCGCTGTTGTTTCATAAGTTCCTCGCAGCAGCAACTGAACGCTTTCCATAGAAAAGTGTTTCTATGACATCAGCTTCACACCTCATAAAAAGCAGCCACACTTTCCCCCCGGGGCTCACTCTCTTGTATAAGCCTCTGATCAGACACGCCTTCTCCAGGTGTTTTCAGGGAAAATAAAAAAACACTCATTAATCACATAACTGGCACTAGTTATTGGCACTAATTACCGACAACAACAAAAAAGCAAAACCTACAATTGCAGTTAATAAACCTTTGAGGTGACACCTTTGAAGTGCTGCAATTAGAGTGAAAGTTGTAATTAAGCCACCGCTCCTCAGTTTGATCGGTTAGCTTTGATCTGAAGATAACTTAAACCTGTAAATTATATTCAGGCTCGTCTTGTTGTTTTTCCTTCCATCCACCAATGCGTCCATTTGCTTAAATGTGTTTTTTATTTCTCCTCCAGATTCAGACAGAGGAGGCTTCAATCGCATCCACAGAGACTGAACAGGTAATGCTGATCTCCTTTATCACGTTACAGTCGTATAGACTCCGTAGTGCATGATGTCATCTGTAGCGGTTGAGGGAAGCACCCACACGGACAACACATCTCTCACGGGTTCCAACATGCCTTTATTTCTGCCACACAACACTGTCGCACTCTCAGCATGACACCACCCCCGACTGCCCCCTGAGCTTATCAAAACCCGGCCAATCCGTTCCCAAGATCAGGGGGTGCGAAAGGCGGGAGCTAACCGCAACCTTTAGTCTATGCTTTTTTCCCCCATAACGAATTTCCACCGGGACGACGGGATATTCGTGAATATCCCCATGCACACACTTCACCCTCACCCGTGCTGCCTCCACCAATGCCCCGGTTCGAACCAGACTCTGATGGATCATAGACTGCATGCAGCCCGAATCCACCATCGCCTGGTGTGTACCCCCCTGGATACTCACCTGAACGCGGTACGTCGCTCCCAGACCTGGGGAGGGGGCTGGAGGGCCGGCAACCCGAACCACCTGCCCCACCTCCATAAGTGGGCATTCCCTCCGGAAGTGCCCAGGCTGCCCGCACCTCCAGCATCCCTGCCCTGGCGCTTGAGGAGGCCCCGGTGGGTTGGGAAGGGCGGCGGGGTTGCGGCCACTGTGGGGTTCTGGCACAGCCGCGGGGGCCGGCGGGCTCAGGGCGGCGGGCGGCGGCCCCGGTGTCCCCATCCTCCTCCGCGGGCCCGGCGCAGGCCCCGCCGGTGACGCCGACGGGCCGCGGCTCTCCTTCGCCGCCGGGTACACGGCCAGGTGGTCCTCCGCCAGCGTGACGGCCTCCTCCAGAGCCCGGGGACGATGACAGCGGACCCATGCCGCAGTCCGGGCCGGCAGCCCCTCCGCGAACTGCTCCATCACCACCGCCTCCAGGATGGCCTCTGCGCTGTCGGCCCCCCCCGGCCGCAGCCACCGCCCCGCCGCGTCCCGCAGCTGTTGGGCGAACAAAAACGGCCGGTCCTCCGGCCCCAGCCTGGCCTCGCGGAATCGCCGCCGGTGATCCTCCGGGGTTAAGCCCAGCCGAGCCACCACGGCCCGCCGGACGGCGTCATAATCCCTCCTAGCCACCGGCGGGAGGGCCATCGCCGCCGTCTGCGCTTCCCCCGCCAGCAACGGCAGGAGACGTACCGCCCGCTCGTCCGGTGGCCAGCCGCACACCTCCGCCGTCGCATCAAACGCATCCAGAAACGTCTGCGCGTCATTGGCCGGCGTCATCCGCTGCATGGAGATCTCCGACGGTCCCATGCCCGACGAGCGCGGCCCCCGCGCCGAGCCCATCTCCGCGGCGAGGCGCTCCAACGCGCCGGACTGACGCTCGGCTTGGCCCTGGAGCGACGCCATGAATGCGCGGTTCACCACCGCCTGCTCCTGCTGTATCGCGGCGAGGCTCGCCATCATCTGGCCCAGCGCCACCAGCGGCTGGGCCGGAGCCTCCGGCTGTTGGTCCCGCTGATCCATCCCGGTGCCCCACGTTGGGCGCCACTGTAGCAAGGTTCTTTCACTACCGGGCGGATCACAGACCACAGAGACGGCGTTTGGATGCAAAGTGACTTTTTATTCTGTGTTTCGCCGTCTGCTCCGACTGGCTCGGCTCGTGCGCTCTCGCTCCCTCTCCTCGCCAGTCCCGCCTCTTCCTATGGCGGGCTCTTTTATCCACACACACACACACCCACACACACCCACACACACATTAGTCCCTGGTGTGGCTCATTTCCCCTGATTCCCCGCACCTGTTCCCTGAGCCGCCTTTCTCTCTCCCTCCCTGCAGCCGCGCTTAACCACGCCCCCACCCCACATCATCATTTTGTCCACATTATATTCATGCCCATGAGGAAAAACCTTGTTGATCGATGCTTCACATGGTCAAAGTGTTGCCTGTGTGTTCCCCCGTTGCATGCCGCATGGTTTTTCAATGTGTGTTGATCCCGCATGTGCAGACGCATGATGTCTGCGAGGCCGAGGCGGCGGTCACGTGCGACGTCGTCGTCCCGGAGGCCGTGACTGAAACGACCGAAGAGGACGAAGCGCCGACAAGCGAGGAAGTTCCTGCTGAAGCCGAAGCCGTCGCAGAGGAAGCGGTTACGGTGGAGGAGGTTGCCTCAGAGGTGGCTGAGCCGCAACAGGAAGCCGAGGCCGCAGCCGGCCCTGCAGACACAGCTGAGGGTGACGATGCTGAAATAGAAGTGCTGGCTGAGGAAGATGCAGCTGAAGTCCTGGCTGAGCCTGTTGCTGCCACAGAGGTGCCACGTCCTCGCCTCTCAAACCTCTTTTCCTTTCTTTTATCCGCCAAGAACAAAATGCAGAAGTGCGTTTTGACTTACGTAGTTTGTTTGTGATGGTGTGTTGTGTGTGTGCAGCATGCGGTGTGAACAGTTCCTTAATTATCTAAATCCTTTCCAAAGATTTAAAAAAAAGATCTTTTCACGGGTTAGGTCTTCGTGCTACGTCTGTTTTCTGGCATGCTTCTTCATTAATGTCATTTATTTCAAAGTGTAACTTAACAACAATGACTAATAACATACGGCCTCCTACTATTTATTTATACAGGATGCTGCCCCTGTGGAAATCCCAGTGGTGAGTATTTTATAAATTCTTTCCCCATTCAAATACAGCATATAGCTCACTTATTAACTTCCTAAGAGGCACCCTTACTCAAGGCTTTGTTTAAGATTAACAAGTAGATTTTTGTATGAATAATAATCCAGGAGTAGAAATTGATTTCCTGCTGAATATTGACGTGATACTTCCTGTTGTGCCCCCAGGTGCCAGACACCGTCCCAGAGGCTCTGGTGGAAGAGGCTGAAGCCCTCGCCACTGAAGTCAAAGAGGTAAAACATGAACTCAAACTATTGGATTCTACTCGTTATGTGAACATTTATGTTGGACGACCCCCGAGAAACCAGAATTTTATGGGTTATGCTGCGATGTGTGGACTGTAATAAGTCACAATCAGGGTCTCTTATACTTGATTTGATGCTAATTCATCATCTCTATCTGAAATATGTGATGTACATTGATGCAGATACACTCAAAAATAACTAGTTCAGAGGCGTCGTGTGTCATTTTCTCCTGGGATGCTCAATAATTCATCTGCCTCCTCCTCTTCGTCCATCATGTGTGTTGGCATGTTGTATAAAATCCTCCGTCTCTCCACGCAGAGCGTTGCCGACTGCCTGGTTGATGACTTTGTGGTCACAGAATCTGTCTCAGTCGTGGATGTCGCCGCTGCAGAGTCTGCTGCTGTCCAGCCGGTGAGCACCGCAGACAGGAAGTCATCGTTAGCGACTGCAATGCTTACTACGATGAAGCCAATAATCCATTCATATCTTTTAGGTCCCAAAAAAACAACAATATTTTACATCCTGCCTCTTGTGATCAGAATAGTTAAAACGAGTTAAAACGACAAATTTAACATGATGCTCCAGATGTTTTTACCATGTTTATTGCATATTATCCATTATTTTATTTTTTTAACACTCGCCTCTCTCTGCTTGCTATATTTAGGAGATTGTGGAAGTGAGTGACATCGCATCAGAACCGGCCGAGCCCGTCGTCGCCTTCGCAGAGGAAATGGCCCTCGTGAGTTTCTGCATAGACATTACTTAAAAATGAACAGATGCATGGAATTAAACCACTATATGAAAATATTGTGAGTCCTCCTGTGTTATTTCCCTCATTTATTCTGACTCCTAACCACCTCTCTCTCTCTCTCTTTCCTCCTTTCCTTTCCAGGACATCACTGCTGAGCAGATCTGTCTGGATGTGCTGTCAGAAGAGCTGAAGCCAGAGATCTGCGACATACCGTGTCAGATGCAGCTCGCCGTGGAGTCGGTGCAGCTCAGCTCATTGGTAAACAAAACCTTCACCGCTGCCGTCATAAATCAGATCCATATCAATATCAATATTCCCAGTGCACTGACCTGGTGTGATGTCTGGTTTGATGCTCAGGAGATGTCGATGGAGCCGTCGCTGAATGGACACATGACTCCAGAGGTCTCCATCGAGGGCTAGATCCACGTCACGCGACCCGGAAGATCTTTTTTTATTGTCTTTTGTAAGTTTCTCACGATATTGAATCAGTCAATTATCACATAGATTTAATCGAATATCTTTTTTCCTTCACTGACCTTCTGCAAATTCAGTTTTCCACCACTTCCAGCTGCCGATAACGAGGCCCGTTTTCCTCTCCGTGTCTTTCAGATTCCCCTTCGGCCATTTGGAGGACTCAAAGCTTTACAGTTGATCTTGTTCATTTCTTAGGGCTTATGCATGGAAATCTAAAAAGGACATCCACACTTTGAAGTGCCTTTCTGGCCGCGGGGTTCCTCTCGTAACACCAAGCCAGATGTCACCATGCCCCAAAAACACCCTCCGCTGCATCCAAGGCAGCAGAACAGTAACCAACACATTGAGAAATCTGTATTTCTCCCCCCAAAAAACACAAACAAAAATGTTGCATTGAGAGTGGAAGCGTGCTTGAGAGATCCCCAAAACCCAGATGCATGGCAGTGCCTGATATGTCTGTTCATCTCTCCAGTACTCGGGCAGCAGCGAACACTCATCGCAGGTGAAATCTGTCGCTGAATGTGGCTCAAGTTGTACCTGGGCCTATGTTCATATGGGGGGGAGGGGGAGGGGCTACCTGGATCTTTTTTACCCTAAAAAAAGACACTCCCACAAACCTCTTCATAGCTCTCCTCTCTGCCTCGACTAAGTGCCATTAGTGTGACCCCAAAGCTAGAGTTTTAGGTTTTATGGCCACTGGAAAATGACAATTTGAGGGGTTGAGCTGATGTCTCCTTTTTCTTTTTTTTTTTCTACACTTTTTTAAAATTAATTTTGTATAGATCATATAATGTGCTACAGTCCTGTTTCTGTGCTCTGGAGGGGAAATGAATGTGATCTGGTGAAAAGGATCGCTGTCGAACTGATGTTGGTCCAACTTTTAAATAAAGCTGTAACTCATTGTGATGCCCGACTCACTTGTTTTTACTTTTTCATGCACACAAATTTGAAACTAATATAAAATGCAGAAATCTTGGAGTGGGGCCAAAGATAAAGTTCTGTATCGGCTCTATAAAATATTATTGTTTAGTTATGCAACAACTGCAATACTGTTTTCTAATCGCAAATTAGTCAAATCAAATGTTGCTGAAGAAGCTGAAGAAGGCAAATAAACAGTTTTATATAACTGTGGTAAAGATTTAGGTTTATTATTGCAATCTTCTTAAAATTTTGAATGTCTAATCACTAAAGGAAGCGGATCTAGAACTGGGTTCGCTACTAAATGACAGATTAAAAAAAGTGTACATTTCAGATTTTAATGTTTTTCACCACTGATAGTTCTCATTAGTTGCACCTTCAAAATTAGGAGCTTCTGCTTTAAAACAATTGAATCCTTAATCATTCTAATATATAATCAATGGGATGACGTATATAGTACCAAAGTACTAGTCTATAGTACTATAGTTTCAAAATACTCAAGTGTCTTTGAGTATTTTGAAAAGCGCTATATAAATTAAATGTATTATTATTATTAAAGCACGTGGACTGAGGTTTCTACCACTTAAAGATAAGCCCAGTTACTTTTAAATACATTCTTCTGATAGTCTAATTCAGTGGTTCTCAAATGGGGGTACGTGGACCCCCTGGGGTACTTGAAAGCCCTACAGGGGGTACATGAGATTTAAAAAGAAATATACATTTAAAATTAGAATCAATTAAAAAATCCTTGAAAAATAGTTATTTAATAAATATTCAATAAAATATAAATGTAAGTTCATAAACACTATTGTGTGTGTGTGTATATATATATATATATTATATATATATATGTATATATTAACTCAGACACTGGTGGCACAATGCTGTGTATTAGATCTTTTTTTTTTTTTTTAAACAAAAATGCTTTGTGCTGGTTAGCAAATTAAAAATGTCCACAGGGGGTCCATCACTGAAAAAAGGTTGCGAACCACTGGTCTAATTGATCTTAGCAACGTGAAGCCACTTTGAATCCTTCAAAATAAAAAACAGAACACCAACATATCTGCCTCAAATCAAAAGGTTTTTTTAATTTCTTTTTGCATTGAAATCTACATTCATATTAGTATGATGTCATTTGGTACAGTAAACACTGCTGATGTGTGGGTTTGCAAATCCTCTCTTTATACTATGATACTGCCAGAGAATTTTAAGCATCAGTTTATTTATTTTTCTTACTTAGGTTTACTGGCCCCTCATGTTGGAATTTTAACAAAATGCAAAAACAGAAGCAAGAAAAGAAAGAAAACACAAAAAAAGACAGATTGAAAAGAAATAAACAATGGAGAGGATACATATCTGTAAAAGCAAATTCGTAATAAATGCTTTGGAATGAAGAGGCTCGCTGTGATCAACCAACAACTGTCCTCTTATATATTATCTGAAGATTTTTTTACTTGTGCCATCAATATGCATGAATACATGTCATCAAAACCCGCAACCCTCCCCCCCGAAAAAAACGTAATAAATAAGAAAACAGGTGATTTGATTGGTCCATGAGGTAAAATGTAAAATAAAAAATAAAGAGAAAAGCAAAAAAAAAAAGTGGAAAGATTAATTTGAAGTGTGAGAGAGGTGGAAAAATAGTTAAATTAAGAAAAGATTGTGATTGCAGACGAGAAAGCATGATGTCCAACAAGGTTTCATTATCTTCCCCCAAAGAAACGCACACACACAGACACACACACACACAGACACACACAGACACACAACCAGTCACACACTCACGCATGAGGCTTGATAACACGTCAACTGCCCGGGCTGCAATCTTAACAAAGCCACTTGATGGATGATAATATTTTTATATTTACACTGAAGTGATGATTTACTGACAAGAGCTCAAAGTTCGGAATGAACGCCCCCAAAAAAACAAAAAAACAAAAACAAACACACACACACAAGAAAGAGTAAAAATAAGCGCTACCAGGTTAAATCACCGTATTCTCTTTTCCTTCCTTCACTTTGTAATCTCCTCCTATGCACTGACGTAAAAAATGTCCACTGAACTAGGCGCTGGGGGAAGGTGGGCGGGGCTTACAGAGACAAAGGGGGAGGAGTTAATGACTGAGATGGAGATGCTCAAAAGCAGCGTAATCAGGCCGGTAGACTCTTTATGCTTCTGCTACAAGAAAAAAAAAAGAGAAAAAGCACTTCAATAAAAGAGCCCCCGCCCCTTTGGACTGCCCTGGTTCAAAATCAAACACACCTACCCACTGTTGTTTGGAGGTCTGGTGTGGGAGAGCATGCAGTTAGCTACACAGGTTAGCCTGAGTGGGTGGAGTTAAAAGAGCACTTCAAAAACAACAGACGGCCCGCTCAGGTTTACATGGGGCTCCAAAACCAGTTCGGCTCCTTCGCCAGAAGCTTGGGATGCAGGTTTCAACATCAATCTGAGGAGTGTGTGTGTAGCAGGAACTGTAACGGTAGAAGCAGCACTAGTAGTGTTCAGCAGGCAATAGTCTTGTCTTTCTGACGAGGAAATGGTCTCAACAACAAACCCAACCGACTGGCGACCCCCAAAAAAGGTGCAGCAGTCGCACTCCAAAGCCTGAATGGGTCTCATCAACAGATCTATCTTCAAAGTCCTCAGGGAGATTTTAATTCTGCTTTAGATGCCGGAGAGAAGATTATTATGTTTTGTGTCCATCGGTTGCTGTGGCTGGTTTGTCCTATGATTCATCAACATTCACTATTCTTTGAGGCCACAAAGCTTAAAAACAATACTTCCAGATCGCCCGGCATGCTGAGGAACGCACGGCAACGTCACACGTGTTGCTGACGTGCACAAACGACAACCCTACCAGCCACAACCCAAAAGGTTTCCATTTATTAGTGTGGGCTCGTGAAATATGTTTTATCTGAATACCAGCGTCGAGATCGTTTACTAATTTATTTCCCTGTTCCGTCTTCTTCGTGTGATTGTCGGCCATTCTTCCCTCCGGATGTGTGCAGCACCACTCAGGCAGTTGTACAGGTAGGCAGTGAGTTTAAGAGCCATCACATTGTTTATTTTACTGGCTGCTTACGAACCAGTCAGGACGCTTTGCCTGCAGCCGGACGTGAGGCAAACAAAAGGTCTGTAGAAACAGAAGAAAGTAAAAGGAGGGAGTGAAGGGAATGGTAGAGAGGACACCTCTCAGAGGCTAAGGCCCAATGTGGGCTCAGTCCTGTTCAATCCGGCCCAGTCTAACCCCCGTTTGGTAGTCCAGTCCGGTCCGGTCCGGTCTGGTTTAGCTGGGATCCAGACCAGGGTTTTAGAAGAGTGCTTTGGATCCCTGGTTCTCGAACTCTGACCAGGCGTCGTTCAATTCCATGAAGATCATCTTCGCGTAATGTTCAAAAGGCTGGCCCGTCGCCTGCGAGGGGGGAGAACACGACAATCAATAAATAATAAAGATACATGACATTTATTTACATGTATCTACCATTATATTCATATATTCCACTAATTTTGTGAACCTAAGACCGTTGGTGAACCAATTTCAAGCACCAGACCCGTTCGACCACATGGAGTAAAGTTATGTTTTCACAAGAGATATGAAGAATTTCAAAAATCGAGCTTCAATTTTTCAGCTTTAGGGCCAAATTATCTCTTTACACTTTTGCCTTATGACAATGGTGCCTCATTATATAGAGAGCTGAGATTATTCTGCATTTTGTAAATGTAAAACATGGGTATGTATCTCATATGCAAGTGCTTTAAAAAGATATGTAAAATCGAGAAAATGACCTCGGACCTCAGAGGGTCCAACTGTACCTTATCCGGGTGGACGATCAGCACGGCCTTCCTGTAGTACTTCTTCACCTGGTCAGGTGACACCAGGTCGGCCATGCCCACGGGCCTCCAGCGGGTCTCCCCCTCCCACAGCACAGTGTTTAAAGTAGACAGCAGCGCTCGGATGTTTCGCTCCTTCCCCTCGATCCAGTCCAAGATCTGCAGCACGACAAATGAAATAAGCCGTGACCACTTTTACCTTGGCCAAAGAACGTGTCTCTCAGCATTTAACATGCATCTAGTTGGTTACCTGTAGTTTAAGTGGGTCGATGTCTTTCGTGAGCTCCTGTCTCCTCATTTCAGCGATGGTCCTTGGTCCCTTCCTATCGGGTCGAGAGGCGAAACCCTGAGTGGACAGGAGGTCCTCGAAGTCATCCTCCTTTACCTTCGGCTTGCGGCCTGCGTCACAACACAGCACACAGGAACAGAGAATCAATACAATACGGTCGATAAATATTACAAAAAAGTAATTTCTATCAGCTGAATTTGAGTAATAACTCCTGAAACAAATCCGTCCCCCTCTACTCAACGCTGCCTACCGAAACCAGGCCCACGAGCTCCTCTTTCCTCCCTCCCCCCGATGACACTCGTGAAGTTGAGGTTGTAGTTGGGTTTCATGGGCTGCGTGCCGGCAGACTGAGAGGCCGCGGAGGCTTTAGGCGCTGTCCCGGGTCCTGATCCGGCCATCCAAGGTTTGCTCTTGGCTGAGGCGTGTCTTCCGGACTGCCAGGGCTGGGCTTGAGGTTTAGCAGAGGAGGAGGAGGAGATTTTAGCGGGAAAAGACGGCTCCGAAGGCTTCCTGCTGGAGGTACCTGCAAAAACAAGTCACAAGTGTATACGTTTCTCTCTTTTAAGGGCATTTTCCTCTTCTAGATCACTGCTTACAGTGGATATCTGAGCAGGTCTCTTACCTGGTAAATTGGAACCCAGGTTCCCCAGGTCGGCGAAAGGATCGAAGGTCTGAGACTTGGCCTTCGACATGGAAGCGACACCAGGAGCTACAGACAGTCAAAATATGTGAGGACAAAACTGACAACTCGTATTTCCAGTCAGCCACAAACCCCTAACGTTTCAGTTCCCTCACCTGCGTTGGTGTAGCTGGGCTTGCTGGTGGCGGTGCTCATGCTGGCCGTGGTGCCGGCTGCCCAGCTGTCCCATCCACCCAGCAGGTCCGGTTGGCTGGCTGAGGATGTCATCTTGGGGGCATCATTCACTAGTTTATCTGTCAGGACAAAATCATCCAGAGTAAAGTTTAGTTCTCATGTTTACATTCGCCAATGCTTGCAGCAAATGCAAATAGAAGGTGGAATGATTATTTGTCCAACAAATCCGAGATGATTTGACGATGCTGTAAGATTGATGCTGCAGATTTGGAGTATGGTGTGTGTGTTATCACTCATCAAATCTCCTCAAGATGTGTTGAGCGGTGTGGTGTCACAACAGCTGACGCCCTTACTGAGGTTGAAGAGGCCCATCTTTGAACCCGGAGCTGGGTTACTGTGAGCCGCGCTATCAGAACCCAACAGGTCTCCAAACAGGTCCGTCCCAGAGGTCTGCCGAGATGAACCCACAGTGGCGTCCACTCCGGAGCCAGACGCCATGCCAAAGGGATCAAACAGGTTGCCCATGGCTGCAGATAGAGGGAGGGTAATGCATTAAGGATGACTTCAACAACAATGCAGTCAGCGTGTATGAAGCCTCCGTGCTTACATTTTGAGTCTGGTGTGGCCCCGCTGGCCGGCCCGCTGAAGAACAAGTCTTCCTGCACTGCTCCTGTCTGACCAGCAGGGGGTGCAAACAGGTCGTTGAGGAGGTCGCTGTTGCTGGATGCAGATTTCAGTCCTCCCTGGACTCCTTGATGAGGAGCAGAGGAGGAGGTTGAGGATATGGAAGGGTCAGCGTTCAACCCCAGGAGGTCAGCGGTGTCCCCGATAGGTGATTCCTGGGCTGCAGGAGGGGAGCTCTGGAAGGAGAAAGGGACCCCAAGAAAAGAAAAGACATATAAAGGAATGCTGGAGGAATTAATTCCTGCTTCATAAAATATAATCGGCCATCGAAGACTCTCCCCACCTCGAAGTCAGCATCAAACAGTGGTTCGCTGTGGTCACGTGACAGCGGCTCCCCACCTGGGGCAGAATAGGAGTAGGACTCTCCTTCTGATTGATCACTTAGGTCCTCCTGGTCATTCATGGATCCGCCTCCTTGACTGTCTGAGGCATCCTGAGCGCCACTCACATCTACAAATACAAGAAGCTGGTCAGTGTAACCTTTAAGGGACTTTATCAGGAGGATTTTATGGTTTGAATCTTGTCTGGAGGAACGAGGGCAAAGTCAAGATGATCACGAGTATTATCACGACAACACAAGTACCTTCCCAATCCAGTGTCTGGAAAAAGTTGTTGGCGTTGCTATCGGTGCTCACGGGGGATTCTGGTTCTGTCGCATTCGAGACTTCAGGGGTCTGAGCCGGCTGGGGCGACTCAGAGTCATAAAACGCTGGCTGACGAGGCAGCTCGGGCTTACCTGCAGTGAGTACGATTTTAGGTTTAGTTTAACGTGAATTAGTAAGAAAAACACAAGAAAATAAAGAGATTTATATACGATACACATGTATAAGTTAACTGAGGAACAGATGGATGAAGAAGCAGAGCTTGGCTTCTACAAAGCAATATGATCACGTCGGGGTCACCAATTGTTACGTTTGAACATCACCTACCAAATTTGCTGAGGATCTCCTGCTGCTCATCACGAGAGGAGAAAAGGATTTTGGGGTTGAGGCCCTTGGTCTGAAAGCTCTCCCAAGGAGGGGTCTTGGCGCTGGGTCTGTCTCTGGGCTCCACCTCAATGTCCAAGTTGACCTGGAACAAGTCCGGGTACTTCTCCTGGATATCACAGGCGTCCAAGTCATACCTGGAAGGACAACAGACAGGAACTTTTAACAAGAGCAAATTAGAAAATAAGAAATCTCAATGCTTTTCTAAAAAATGGGTCCATACTTGGCAAACTTGACAGTGGTCGCATTCCTGGGGACGAAGCCTGTGTGGAACTGGATCTGAAACATCTTCATGGATGCCATCTGGAAACATCATAAAGTTGAAAATAAGCTTCTATTTGTCAAGAATGTCAGACAGCTGACACTTGTTGCACTTGTGTGTGTGCGTGTGTGTGTGTGTGTGTGTGTGAGTACTTTGGCCTGCAGACGTCCTCCCAGTGTAGATCTGGCATGGTAGATCACCACCAGTACATCTCCTTGGACTGTCACGTTGAGGGGAATCTCCGCTCTTCCATCCTCCATCTTGAAATCCCTGGAAAGATCAAACGAGTTGATGAGATTGTTTTCACTCATTTTACTGACGTGTAGAGCCGAACGTCCTTCTTGAGCGCGCATGAACTCACTTCATCTTGTCGTACTCCTGCGACGTGGTGAGGACTCTCTCGTCTCCAACGTAAACCTCGCAGAACGGCCGGCAGCCGTTGCGCTGCTTGTTGAACAGCGGCACGGGTGTCATGACGATGGAGTGAATTACTATGGGCTTGCTGTGGGGGACGATGGGCTCCTCCGCCATCATGTCGCACATGTACTCCATATACCTGCAACAGTCAAAGTGCAAGATCAGGCTCCTGAATTCTCCGCAAATTCTGGCTCGTCGGGGATCGATCCCGCGGTTCTACCTCTTGTGTGAGGGTGCGATGCCAGGCGGGCAGCGCTTCATTGAGAACATGTACACAGCAGCCTCCGCCGTGGTGAAGAGGCGACAGAAACACAGGAAGGAGCAGACTGCCACCGCCGATGCCGCCCTGCCGTCCTGCGGAGACAAAAAGGTGGGGGCAACAATTAAGGATATTGCAGGTGTCATCCTCCTCTTCATCATCTACTGGAGGCATGACCTCGCCCCCTCTGAGCCTGCATGAAGGCCTAAGTCAAGGCATGACCTCGCCCCCTCTGAGCACGCATGAAGGCCTAAGTCAAGGCATGACCTCGCCCCCTCTGAGCCTGCATGAAGGCCTAAGTCAAGGCATGACCTCGGCATGACCTCGCCCCCTCTGAGCCTGCATGAAGGCCTAAGTCGAGAGGTTAACTTACCAGACAGTGCACTATGCAGATGTTCCTCTGGTCCTGTTTGAGCCAGAGATGCATGTTCTTGCACACGCTGTAGAGACTGCGGAGGTTGGGGGCACGGCGCACTTGCCAGTTACACTCTGAAACCTACAAACACACAAAGACACACACCCTGAATTCAATTATAGATATATTCAGCGTATGCCTGCTTATATTTTGAGTCTTTCTTTTAAAAGCATATTAATTATTTCAATTTCAGCGTAAATGAACAACATGCACATAACACATTTACATGACTTTTACTAAACTTTTGGGATTTAGTTTTTTCAAGGACTTTTCCAGACCTGGAAATAACCATTTTAAAATTCCATGACTTTTCCAGGTTTTCCATGACCGTACGAACCCTTGCATACTTCATACCCGGTTGTGGAATCGAGAAGGCCTGTAGGATCGCTTGGAGAGGTTGTAGACGGCGTAGTGGCCGGCATGACGGGAATCCAGGAACAGACGGACGTCCTCAATGTTGTTCTTTATCGCCGACTCCACCCCCTCTGCTGGGAAGGACATGACTACACACACACACACACACACACACACACACACACACACACACACACACACACACACACACACACACACACACACACACACACACACACACACACACACACACACACACACACACACACACACACACACACACACACACACACACACACACACACACACACACACACACACACACACGTGTAACTATTACATCAAAGTTAATCCCTTTATAAAAACGTTAACCTAAGACATTCCATCACATCGTGTTATTTTCACCTCGTGGTGTAGAATAATGACATTGATTGACAGCGTTATGAAGTAAGAGAGGGTTACACGTGTATAATTACGTTTTATGAAGGGTATTATGCCTACCTGCTATTCTGGAGGTGATGTATGAAATATCTAGGTCCCCTTTGGCGTAGCTAGAAGAGGAAATACAATCGCACTTATGAAAAGGAGTAGATATAGAGGGAAAAACACAATTCAAAACAGGAAATAAAACATTGTTTGACAATGTCTAGGAGACACAAATATAGGCCAATTAATGCAAACTGTTTCAGAAGCCAGAAAGCGTTGTATTATATACTGATATTGACTCAGGATAGAGACTAAAATAGTTTTCTCAGTTATAAATGTTGCACATGCATCTGGCAGATGCTTGCTGTTGCATTAAAATACCTCTAGGAGGAGCATTGCTGCCAAAAGTATTATTGGCAGTTAATTAATGAATGAAATAGGCTACATATACAGCAAAATAAATCATATTGGGACAATGACAAAAGCAAAAACAACGCAAAATGATTCCCAGTGAATATGAAAATGGTGTACACACAAACAAACTGTAGGCCAAGCAAAAGAATTAATCCATCTATGCCGATGACACTCAACTGTTCAGCGTCTGTATGTCAGGACAGACAGGCGATGCTGGTTCACACACATTGAGCTGAAAATGGTGATTTTTGTTAGCAGTGGAACGACCAGACACTCAATCATTCATTCATTCATTCACATAAATATTTGCTAGGGGGTACGTGGCACGATAATAGCTCAACTTATTTAAAAAAAAAAAGATTATGAATTATGAACAAATAACATAACGTTCAGGTGTTTAATCATTTACATCGGAAAAGTCGTGAAGTGATCTGAGACATTCAAAGTGATGGAGAGATAGCTGATAGATACCTAAAATTATGATTCAAATTGTTAGCTCAAATTAATGGATACATGGTAACAATAGATAATTTAGTGAGCTTAAAGTAATAGATTAATGTTGATTTGGACATGGCTCAAATTAATAGATGAACTGTTGAAAATAGTGACCTCAAAGTAATGAGATGTTGAACATAATGGAGGTATGGAGGCCTGGCCAGAGGTTACATCGGACAAAAAAAAAAAAAGGTTAGGAACCATCAACATAGGGAATGGATGATGCTGTCTGCTTGAAAACAGCTAAACGTTTAAAAAAACCAAACAAATTATATGATTAATATGACAAGGGTTCCTAACTTAAGCATTTTAATAGAGCACACAACTTTAAGGGTTGTTGCATTTGCACTGCTTTCTGTCATTTGCCTTCAGCTTCTTCACTTTCCAGTCACCTGGCGCTGCCATTGGCTCTCGCAACGATGCTCTTCTCTCCATTCACGTCACGCTCGGCATTCATTCAACGCAATTACTGAATGTGTGATGTTAGGATCAGCAAGCTGTGGCGGCGGAGGCTTAGTAGGTTTTTTTTTTTTTTTTTTTACTTCCTCTAAAGAAATCACACACAAACTATAGGAGCACACACAGCGACGCACGAGTGAGCGCACTTCACCGACCGATATTTACCTCGGGTTGCTAGGTGATGGACACATAGTGGGACCATGAGGGATCGGGACAGAGAAAAGAAACAACAAAAAATAAACAAAATGGAACAAACCAATGAGAGAATAACCAAATGAAACATCCAACGTTAAAGGATAGGGTGGCTTTTCAAAAGGAACACTTTGCTTGTATACAGATTAGTAACATCAGCCATATTTAATGATGATGTCATTGTTGCAGCTAAGTGTAGCTTCATTAATTGCACCATTCACTGACTTGGTTGGTCAAAGAACCACAAAGAGCGACAACTTTAATTTTTTTTTGTGTCTTTTTCTGGAAGGGTCACAACTTAAAAAGAGCCAAAAAGCAAAATGTTCCTTTTAAAAAAGTAAATATGGGGATCAGGGAAGGTGTGAGGATGATTGCTTATGGAGAGAGGTTCTACATAAACTTTAGATTAAATCATCAAATTGCAATAAATGATTACCAATGCAAATGTGGTGGGATTTCTTTAGATTAAATACATACGTGAAGTTAAAGTAGTTCGCTGTGTGAAATGTGAAAAGTTTAACGGTGTTCCGTCAACTCCAGAAAGGAAACATACTTTAATGAGTATGAGTATGAGTCATGAGATCAACTCAGCAACACATGTTATGTGATGAAAAGCCCAACGAGCGCCAACTGATCTGTAATGATGACTATGGGCGACTGTGGCTCAGTTAGCAGGTCTGTCTTTCAATCAGAGGGTCGGTGTTAGCAGGTCTGTCTTTCAATCAGAGGATCAGTGGTTAGCAGGTCTGTCTTTCAATCAGAGGATCAGTGGTTAGCAGGTCTGTCTTTCAATCAGAGGATCAGTGGTTAGCAGGTCTGTCTTTCAATCAGAGGATCAGTGGTTAGCAGGTCTGTCTTTCAATCAGATGGCCAGTGGTTAGCAGGTCTGTCTTTCAATCAGAGGATCAGTGGTTAGCAAGTCTGTCTTTCAATCAGAGGATCAGTGTTAGCAGGTCTGTCTTTCAATCAGAGGATCAGTGGTTAGCAGGTCTGTCTTTCAATCAGAGGATCAGTGGTTAGCAGGTCTGTCTTTCAATCAGAGGATCAGTGGTTAGCAGGTCTGTCTTTCAATCAGAGGATGACGAGGAGGTGACGACCGAAAAAGTGTAAAAATGGGTAAAAACAACAATGACAGTCCCGATAACAAAGGGTTGGAGCACCTTACCTGGCTACCGACTGGATGACCTTGGAGGAAGTGTCCTTTATGTTGGTCAGGAAACGCTCCGTCCCGCCCCTCAAGATATCCAGGATCCCGCTGCCCGACTGGTCAGGATCGTAAACGCCTAAAGGCATTGTGGGAAAAGAGAGAGAGAATGCTGAGGACAGATTTCCAGACGTTGTCGTAGCATTGACCATCTTTCCATGAAACGGATGCATTTTTAAATTACAAATATAATGACTGGACCCTGAACGCACCTGAAAAGATCCGTTTCCTGCATTTTATTTCTTAAACTGCACTAAAACTTTTATTAAAAAAAGCAAGAAATTACAGAATTTAACAGTTTTTTTAATGTTTTAATGAATGTTCTTGATTGTTTTGATGCTTTTAACGGTTTTATTAGAAGCACTTTGAATCGCCTTGTTGTTGAAATGTGCCACACAAATAAACATGCCTTAAATAATTTGCTTTCAGCTGTGGTGAAGCTGCCAGATGTTGAGATACAACAGCAGGAAGACGACTCAACATTATGCATCGCCCAGATCTGATAGTCTGGATGGAAAGGAGGACCAGAGCCACTCCTCAAGCAAAACGGCAAACATGGCCGTGCAGAAATCCTCCTAATGTGCAAGTCACAGTACACAACCTGCATGTGTGTACGTATAGTTGCTTGTGTATTTAAAAAAAAAAAATAAGCATATTATGCTCATTTAGATAGAAGTATAAAATGATTATTTTCTCACCAGTTACCTTGTGCTCCGAATAATAATTCAGATATCCTAATAGAAGAATTCACTATTTATAGAGCTTGCATAGTTTGTTTTAATCTGCTTCAGGAAACACCGACAATCTGTAACACTTATGAGGATCATGGCTCTGACCTACTGACCGTTGGTCATGATGCCCCTGGCTTTACTAACCAGATTACGTATTACAATGTGTAAAATATGGGTGATATTTTGAGATGTGTGTGTGTTTTTCCAGCCGGATTAGAAATTGAAAAGAAAAGAGTAAAAAATAAAAATAATTGCTCATCCACGCCTCAGAAGAACAATTTTAAAAACAGCTGCATGGCTGTTTCACAGTAATAAAGTGTAGTTATGTGCGTTTATAACGCAGCATATGGAGATGCAAAAGGTTCCTTCTGGGTTTATATGTCGTCCTTCAGCAAATCCAAGACTTGTTCAATTTCCCTTTTAATAACCGGACCACCATTACAAACTAATAACTCCGCCCCTAACCCAGAGCGAGCGTCGTCACCCGAACCTACCTGAGTTGTTCTGGACGTTGTGGATCTGCATGGGCGGCTGCGCTCCGTTGTTTCCAAACCCTCCGTTCTGCTCCAGCAGCTGCAGACATTCATAGCCGTCAAACACCGGACGCCAACAGTAGTACGCACTCAACATTGTTACGGGGGAGTCAACACAATGAAGATGAGTTAGTTTGGCCTCAGGTGTTAGAAACGAATCTTCCTGAGAAATACGGAAAATAAATACCGCAAAAAAAAACAACCAAGAAATATTAAATTCTGTTCCTTCAAAGAACAAAAATAGAAAAAAAGAACAAAAATAGAACAAAAGAACAAAAATAGAACAAAAGAACAAAAATAGAAAAAATGAACAAAAATAGAAAAAAAGAACAAAAATAGAAACTGGGGATCCAAGAATAGAGGAATCGAAAAAGAGACTCAATGCAATCCTGCAATCTCGTCCCAAAATGCAAAATCACCAGTTAAAAGCAATAATTCATATTCCAGTCGTGCTGAATTCATAATGTTTCATAAGCGAACGGGAGCGTCTGGATCTGCGTCAAAGCAGCCAGACGGACTCGGAGAGGTCTTCCGTATTTCACTTCCATGTCTGCCTCTCCATATGTCAGCAGAGAGGAGGAAGAGGAGGAGGAGGAAGAAGGTGGAGGGTTATAATCTCCGTATGTCCAGCAGGGAAACCCCTTCTTAACACTAATCAGATCAGCGATCGGCGAATCGGCCTCAACTCTGCACACGTTTACCGACTTTATCAGGATTCAGATCTGTGAGAAATTAGTGAGAACTCAGAGCTTCAATTCACTAATTAGTTCGGAGCGATGTCATAAACTTGTGCGTGTATTTCCTTCAGTGTTTACCAGTGCGTGTAATAATAAAGATATTCAGAATACATACACCGGCTCCGCTATATGATCAGCTGTGTGTACGTTGCACACCAGGAAGCTGGAAGAATCCTCGTAAACCTGTTTTTTCACATCGAAATCAGCTTTCCATACTCAGAATACTCTTAAATCACAACTGTGGCTGCGGATTTTGTGTTAATACCAGGATTTAGTGTTTAAGAGTCATTAGAGGCTGTGGCTGTTTAGACGAGCCACCACCACAGTGGCTGTAATCTTACATCTGATTACCTGCCTTTAAACCCAAAATACTGCAATACTTTATGCTTGTTTTCTAATTGCAGTTACACAGATTTTCCACCTCTGTCTCTTCGGGCCACGGCAGCTGGGAAGAGAGGAGCCTGGGAAAGAGAATAGACTCCTTTGAGCCCACCGTGTGTGTGTGTGTGTGTGTGTGTGTGTGTATGTGTGTGTCGCATGCAAGACTGAGCAAGTGCAACAGCAACACCAATTTGAGAGTGCATGCACACAGACACACACACACCAGAAGCTGTGTGGTCGGCCTGTCAATGGCCTCTTCACGGGCTGATATCGTGTCAACTTGTTTACTCCAAAACGCACTTGGTGAGTCGTCACCTCCTCAAAACCGATGGCTGAAGCAGAAGCCAGACAATAAACCGTTCGCGCCTTCAGAAGCGTCCTCCCTCGTCTCCTGGCCTGATTCATCAGCCTCTGCCATCCGTCTGCTGCATTTCAGTGATGACACTTCCTGAAAATACTGCTCTCCGTCTGCTTCAACCTCAATCCAGAACCCAGGGACTATGCAAGAGCTCAATAGCACCGTGAACAGTGTTGGAACACACACACACACACACACACACACACACACACACACACACACACACACACACACACACACACACACACACACACACACACACACACACACACACACACACACACACACACACACACACACACACACACACACACACACACACACACACACACACACACACACACACACACACACACACACACACACACACACACACACACACCTCGGTAATGGGGGACTTGGGGTTGACGTTGCGAGCTGCTGCGATCTCCTGGAGCTGGTTCACTAACTCTGTAATGGACAGACGCTCCTCTGGGTTCACCTTCAACATGGAACCTGGACGGAGGAGGAAGAGGAGGAGGTGGATAAAGAAGGAAATATTAAAAAATCTGAGATAGTTGAAGAGAGTGACAATAACATATCAATGCATGAAGCAATTCATGGACAATTTACTTGTGGATATGGAGATCATGGATGTATATGACTAATTATTTAAAGAAAAGTAATTAATCACACACAGCAATCAATGTGAATGATGGAAACACATTTTCTTTACTATTTAAATTATTCTTATTTTGAAAGTTATTACGGTAGTATCTATATTTTTGTGCCACTGTTTGCAGTGAATATACAGAACTTCTCCACCAGGGGGAGCTGTTGAGCCAGACTGGATTAGCTGGAAGAGGTACTGGTGGTCTCTATGAACGTTATGCTTAAACGGTAACATCCCACACTGAGACTTGTGGGTAAGAAGAGCGAACTCGAGGGATGGAAGAAGACAGACTGGAGGTACGTACGTATGAGGTTGTGATACACAGTGTACTTGACGTCGTTCTGAGGGATGGAGTACTTCCCGTTGACGATTTGCAGCTTGGCCCCCTCTTCGAACGGGTGCTGCTTGAAGCACAGCAAGTAGAGGATGCACCCCAGGGCCTGCAGGGAAATGATGGAGACAGACACAGAGCCATCGTTTTTAATTAAGAGAAAGGAAAGCAAATTGTGAAGTTGTGGGACACGGATTTAAAAAAAGGAACCAGCTCTGACCCAGATGTCCTGCTTCTCATTGATGGGGAAGTTGGAGTAGAGGTCGATCATCTCTGGCGTTCGGTACGCTGGGGTGGTGTTCCTCGTGATCTACGAGACAGAGAAAACATACTTAAAAACAGCTGTTGGACCACTGGGGGGTCCGGCAAGTATCCATGTTTTCTTTAATTTAATTCATTTTTAAATGCTTTGGGGGGAAAAACCTTCATCTGATTGTTTGTCTAAAAACTAATTATTTAAATCTAAACTAAACACCTCAGATGTCCCATCATAACGAGCTCTTCCTACCAGCATCTGTTTTGTGCTACGAGCCTGAAAACAGATGGCGGACAGATTATTCCATTTAGAAACCTGCATACTGAGGTCATCTGTGGCTAAGCTCCTCCTCCTGTGTGTGTGTGTGTGTGTGTGTGTGTGTGTGTGTGTGTGTGTGTGTGGTCATGAAATAAATATAATTAACCCGATTGATCGGTGCTTCCTGAACCTCGAGCTGTTAATTCAATCCAACGTTTCCTGGTTTCGGTCAGTGTCGTCCCTGAGCCGCCGTAAATAAATAAATAAATAAATAAATAAATAATCTGTTTTTTCATATTGAAGAACTGACTCTGAGAAAATATTATGCCCTCCAAGAAAACTGGCAGTGTTTTTATTACAAATGAAAACTTTGAGCGCCTCAAGAAAATGTTCATGCAATTAATAAACCTCTTGTCTGTGAAGCATAAATATATTATATGTATACAATATATGTATATACAACTGGTATGACATAACTAATCATGTTGAAATCAGGCCCATAAGATACAAAGTATCCAGTTTTGTGACAATGTAGTCCAAAACTTGAAATATGTTTGATCTATGTACGTAAAACTGTATTGAGACGCCCCGTGGCGGGTGTGTGTGTGTGTGTGTGTGTGTGTGTGTGTGTGTGTGTGTGTGTGTGTGTGTGTGTGCACCTCGTCCTCCACCATGGACCTCTTCTGGGCCGACCAGCTGTAGTCGGGGTAATGCGACACCGTGGTGGAGCTGCCAAAGTCACAGAGCTTGATGGTGCCCTGGTTACTAATCAAGAGGTTCTCGATCTGCAACATAAAATGTGTGTTAATCAATCTTCCTCACTCGATATATGAACTGTAGCTGTGTTTAATTCATGCATGTTGTGATGATGTCACGGAGACTTCGTGCATTCGTCCGGCCGCCGAGGAGCCACAGACCTTGAGGTCCCGGTGAATGATGGGAGGCTTCTGTTTGTGCATGTGCTGCACGGCGCGGCACGACTGGTAGAAGATCTTCAGCACGGTGTCACATGACAGGAGGGCCCTCTGCTCCACCCGCTTTATGAAGTCCACCAGCTGGCCTGAGGGACGCACAACAGAGGAATCAGCGGGAAAGCCTTTTTTTTTAATCTGGTCTGTCGATTGTAAATATGGGACATTGCGGATAAAAGTAGAATGCAATAAAAAAAAAAAAGTTAATCAGATGGAGAAAAGGTGCTTAACACACATCCACTATGTGAATGAACTGTGTTGATACATCGTTTTCATGGGGAAGTAAAGTTGCGTTCAAAGCTGAAATATATGAATGACAACAAAGTCTGTTTGTGAAAGGAAGTAGAGCAGGAAGTAGAAAGGCCGCAGACAGGAAACTGTTTCACCACGAGTGCATTTTCAGAGTTACAGAGGAATCAGAATCAGAACCATTTATTGCCATGTTTGTTTTCACATTCAAGGAATTTAACTGGACCTGGTTTGAGTAAACTGGTGAGTAAACAAAGATAGAAGAAGAAGAAAAAGTCAAACTAGTGGCGTTACCTTTGCAGAGCTCGGTGAGGATCAAGAACTCGGCCTGCCCGGTGTCAGACTCCTCCTTGCTGATGGAAGCAGCAGAGCAGAACTGCACCATGTTGGGGTGACCCGACAGCTTTTTCTGGAGAGCAAGCCGGTCAAGGAGCGTACATCAAGCCTTTCAGGTCATTTGAGACTCGACCATGCAGTCTGGACGGGGCTGCACATGATGAAGCACGCAGTTCAAACCGGTCGTCGTGGCCATTGATGTGTCCGACAATTTAAAACTGACTTTAAACTTCCACTTTGATGCACAGCCGAGCCTCAAAGGTTGTTTTCTAAACATTATATTACATTACAGACCAACATAAAGGACACTTCCTCCAAGGTCATCCAGTCGGTAGCCAGGTAAGGTGCTCCAACCCTTTGTTATCGGGACTATCATTGTTGTTTTTACCCATTTTTACACCTTTCGGTCGTCACCTTTCATTTAGTCTTTAAATTTCATATTATTTCACTGATGCTTTTATCCAAAGTGACTTACATGCTATACAGTAGACACAGCAACGGTGAGCAATTAGGGTTAAGTGTCTTGCTCAAGGACACATCGACATGGACTAGCGGAGCCGGGGATTGAACCACCGATCCTCTGATTGAAAGACAGACCTGATACAACTGGTATGACATAACTAATCCTGTTGAAATCAGGCCCATAAGTTACAAAGTATCTACTTTTGTGACAATGTAGTCCAAAACAACTTGAAGTATGATTGATCTATGTACGTAAAACCGTATTAAAGACCGTTTCATCCTCTGATTGAAAGACAGACCTGCTAACCACTGATCCACAGACGCCGTTAACGAAACCTGCAGGTTTCGGGTCCACCAGTGAAAACAGGGACCCATCATGGTTTTCTGATTCTTTGGTGACTCCAGACTCTCTTTTTCTGCCTCATCAGCATCGGCGACTTTAAACATTATGCAAATGATGAAGTTCCAAAAGCACAAAATGTTGCAACGGTACTGGGAGTACGGAGCTGCTCGGTTCACCAGAAGGTTCACACAATGTGCTGCACAGCAGAACGCCACCATTGTGCAACAGCACAACAGCCTTTTAGCTGCTGCGCTGGCCAAAAGGTTGTTTCTTCAGTTCCCTGCACTGACTGAGTGATCTCATTGATAAAAAAAACTGTAACTCCATAAAACAAATCCACCCCAGAGATATGGAAGAAAGTGGATGCTTCGGTGGTTTGGCATTTAGTCGCAAAAAAAAAAGATCTCTTCAAACATGGAAACCAAAGAATAACTGAATTATTCATGATCGCCACTTCCTCTCAAACATCGAATACAAGACGAGCTTTTAAAAAAGGACCGAATCGTGGCAGTCTGCTTTTATGAAACCACAATGTTATTACGAGGATAAAGCCTGTAAATACATATTAGTTCCTGTGTTATGCATTCTGACATTGTGTTGCCAGTAAACTTCAAGCGATCTCGTAATGACGGAGTACGACGCTGGAGACGGATTAACTCGCCTGTCCCACAATGAGCGAAAACAGAAAACGTCTTTTCATAACGGTCTGGAAATGATAAAGGATACCATGAAGCAGACTTCCTGTATGATTTCCTTGCTCTTCTCTTCTTCGTTGGACAGCAGCCTCTGAAACAAAAGCACACACAGACCATTGGCTTTTTTTTCCTTGTGGGAATGCACCGATACCGATGTTGGATATGATTGAAAGACAGACCTGCTAACCACAGTCGCCTCAATTCATATTTAAGTTTTGATCTGTTTCTGCATTTAAGTCAAGCCTGATACATAGAAGACTGGAGGGAATACGGCTTATTGATTAAACACTGGCATCAGTCCCGATATCTTAATCCCGTGTATCGGTATCGGGACTGAAGAAGTCGGATCGGTGCATCCCTGGTTTGTTCGGTGATCCTTTAATAAGACGTCCACCTTTATCTCACCTTGAGGGCGTAGTCCTTACCACCGCTCATGTCCTGGGCTTCATACACAAAAGCAAATCCACCTGAGGAAACAGAAACAGAGGGCAGGGAAGTTATTATATGTACATGCAATCTTATAATGATGCATAATCGGCATTCCCAAAAGTACCGTGACATCATGGAGAGCAGTTAATAAACACAACAAACACATAATACAAAAGCAAGGGAACATATCCAATATCTGATTTTTAACTGTGCTTAAGTGCCCGTTATGTCACATGAGTCGGCTGTAAGGGGGCGGAGTCATGATGATAAAACATCAGGTGTAAGTGGAGATAACAGCAGCGTGATGCCGGAGCGTTTAGATTTCTCTAATGACCTCACAGGGCCCTAAATCCTCCAACAACGCTCCGATCCGCAGGCTCGTAAACATTTAAACCCGGAAGCTGCCGACCACGACCTCAGACTGATCAGAACCCGACAACACAAGCAACCTCTGGTTCACAAGCCCTCTAACCTCCGGGACGCCGCTAAGCCCCTGCACCTTTGCCGACGATGCCGGTGTAAAGAGGCAGGTGTGGGCCCTTTACACAGCAGCCACTTTCAAATGTAACGGCAGGGAAAACACAAAGGGGGTAATTATACAACATTAATTATGGTCCTGTTCCATTTAGATGGGCCAGGGCCTCGGTGCTGTCGCATGCTGGCGACCTCTGACCTTTCACAGAGAAAATGGTCCGTAAACGAGCAGTACATCTTTTAAAAGCCACTGTAGCTTGTGGACGACAACCTTTTGGTTTCCCAACTTTCTTGTTGATCAAGTGTGGCGGTGTGTGTCTGTGTATTTAGCGAGTCACAGTTCAAACAGGGTTGGGGGGGTAAGGGGGGGTTTCCATAGCGATGAGTAAATCAACTACCAAGCCTGCTTTGCGAAAAACTCAAATGGGCACGCTCAAGATTATAATCTGTATTTACACGGGGAAGACTCTGCAGGCTTTTATTTTGACAGTCCTGATTGTTTTTTTTTTCACCCTGATCTAGGATTCAAACCAGCAGCCTGATGCACCTTTATTTATTTAGCATTTAAAGGGACAACACTGGTTTTTATTGCATTTCTTAAGGGCACGGCTCCAATTTACCTCATTACAAACACTCGAGCGTAACCAGAACAGAACTTGTTGTCCGTTACGCGTTTACGTGCCACGCCAGTGACTTTGGGAATGTGAGGGGATCACATGTCTTCCTCTGCCTTGTGCTAGCATGGGGAGGGACTGGAAACTAAAGAAAGGCTCCATTTCCTTTGCTCCCATTCATTCAAAGTACAGAAAATGGTCAAATAAAAGAAGAAAAAAACGTATTTCATCGCAGCCAAAACGTATTAAATCTTGCTCGGGGCACATTGTTTGTAGTTGTGTTAAATGGTTCCAGGAATACATGAGGAATGAGACACACAATAAAGAGACCTCTCTCTCTCGTGTTTCACCTGCATGGAGGAAGACGGAGACGCCAACAGAGGGAGGAACAGCAAGGTGGTGCTGTTCCCAACCCCCCGTTTAGTTATTATAATACATTACATTTCATTTATCTGAGGCTTTTATCCAAAGAGACTTACATGATATACAGTAGACCGTAGACACAGCAATGGTGAGCAATGAGGGTTAAGAGTCTTGATCAAGGACACATCGACATGGACTAGCAGAGCCGGGGATCGAACCACCGACCCTCTGATTGAAAGACAGACCTGCTAACCACTGATCCTCTGATTGAAAGACAGACCTGCTAACCACTGATCATCTGATTGAAAGACAGACCTGCTAACCACAGATCCTCTGATTGAAAGACAGACCTGCTAACCACTGATCCTCTGATTGAAAGACAGACCTGCTAACCACTGATCCACAGTGAGGTTGTTACTCTCCGTCTCACTAACCTGAGGAATACGGAGAATGATGACGAGGACCACAACTTGCCTGGTGACATTTTTCTTTTTAAATCAGCAACACATCCGATGGGTTTCTTAGATTTCCCCAACAGCATTGTGGGTCTGCACAAACAGACTCTTTGAAGTGGACGAGCGCTCGCACGAGTGTCCGAGTGGCCGATTCCAGCGGACAGACGAACTAGTCATGGTCCTAAACAATATAACCATCTGGTAACAGCCGGCCTTTGTGTTGTCGCTCCAAAAGATCTCGTTGGAGGGAAAAACCCACAAAGACACCTTTTCAGAGAGCAGGATGAGACTTTGAAAAGGGTTAAAGGATTTGTGTGAAATGATCTGGTTTTAGCGTCTGCTTTGATTTGAGAACTCTCCGTTACCCGCTCGTCAACCAGCCATCGCAGCCGAGGAGGTTTGATCCCAACATGGTGGGGAAATGGTGCTGAATCCATCAGCTGATGGTATATCTACAGAAAGCTAGGCAACAACAAGTTTAATAATCAGTTATCAAGCATTAACTGGTGCTTCTTACATGTACACCTCTCTCTGTTGAAGTTGAATAATGGGGTCGTGGTCCTTTTAAAAGACAAAAATTCAACATGTTAATCGATGCTTTTGCAGCCTTTACTGTGATATAAATGTTTCAATCCGCTGTTATGGTTTTTATACCACATACATAACTATATCTCAAATAAAAGGCATTGTTTTCCATACATACATTTAGACTGCAGTTGGGACAGAATACCTCAGGATGAGTCAGAGAGTTGCAAAAAAGTTAAACTGGAAGTGAGTAAATTACAAAGGAAAAACTGTTTGAAAGCAGCGATGAAGCAATCTGTCACAATCAGTCAGCAGGTTGAGAGAAAGGTGAACAGAGACGCTCACACAGCTGGCAACTTTTTAAACAGCAATCTGATTTATGTTTCGCTTTTTCCTCCAACTACATGAGCTGAAAAGCCAACAGTTAGTGGAAAGGACAAGTTCTTGTTTGTTTGTTTTGTATGAATTTAATGATAATACATCAGCAAGTTTACCCACTGAAGCCACATAATGGACGAATTCGACTGTGACCACGCTGAACACTCTCATGGCTCCGAACAATAACTTATTTATGTTCGGCCTAACTGAGCCCACTGCATGTAGAAAAAAAACTACAATAAAATATGGATAAATCAATTACAATTTGAGGTTTAAATCGGATTTAACCAGTATTTTTTACACCAAAAAGAGATTGGTGTTACACATGTACTGTGTGCTCTACCAGCTATCCTGCAGTAACTAATCATGCATGATAGTAGTACAGAAAGCTTGTTGTGTCACTTTGTAAAGTGGGCAATAATCCGTGTTCCCACAGAGAAGAAACACGATCTTTGGACTACAAATAAATGGATGCTGGTATTTCAAAATGAAACTATTATCCACACATTATCACCAATTGTTCCTACATTTGTATTTCCTTAGAATATTACAGCATAGGATGATTTGACACAGTCAAATTGTATTTCTGTGGTTAATATTATATAATATATTAAATGCAATACATCTTCAACCTGCTAGAGTAAATATGCAAATAATAATATATTAAACATTTTTTTTTAAATTTGAGATGGATTTTAATGACTCAAACTTCAAAGAGCTTGCAGATGCAGACCTTCGAGAACCAAATTAGAAATGAGGTTTCATCATCAACACATTTCATCTGTTGCAGCCAGAAAGAAGCACAAAAATAAAAGATCAAAACGGAGCGTTCAGGCAAATAGGAGAGATGGAGACTTGATATTGATTAAAAAATAAAATAAAAATCAACATACACATTACCCAGAAACCCCCATTGCACATCTGCAGCCTATATGACTAAATACCAAAGAATCCTACAATTGGATAATTTTTTATTTTATCGCTTATTTATTTATAATTTAAGCAGAATAAGAAAACAACAGTGTTATAGATTGCTACCGACTATTTTAACCCCCCCGAAAAAAAGTGAAAACCATGACGGAGCTGTTGTTGCCTTTTCTTTTGTTTGTGCGAACACAATAAAAACATACATGACATAAAAGGCCATATAAGTCCTTCAGATAGACATAATGAGTATTTAACTGCCCTTTACACTCGCTTTATTGCCGTTATTCCTCCGGCCCCTCGCCGATCAGCTGGTGTTTACATGGAGCCTCACAGCTCCGCAGTTGCGGACCTCACTGTCATTGACTACCAGTTGAAGTGTGTCACCCGGCGCTAGCCTGTTAGCTTCCTCGGCTAGCTTAGCTTAGCTAGCTGAGCTGAGCCGAGCCGAGCCGCGCCAGAGCTCTATCGACGCTTTTTTTTTTCTCGTGCTCACCTTCCGCGATCACCCTCTTGATCCTCAGTTTCATGTCCCCGAGCTCCACGACCTGTCCGACGAAGTCATTCTGGTCCCGGCTAGCCGATCCGGACGAGCCGGGCCCGGCTAGGAAATCCAGTGCCGACTGGAACAGGGACATTTTGTATCCAGTGCCCTGCTCTCGGGCTCACAGGGGTCCGGGTGGGGGAAGCGCCGTTTAGTCCCGGCAGACTCCGCAGAAAACACTCCCCGATGGTGGTTCGCTCCGTCGTGAAGGCTTTTAATCGGGTGATGTTAGTGTTTCACTGGAAGCAAACATCCTCTTCCTGTTGCTCGGCTGACGAGGCCGCCACCATCGCCAGTGCTGACTTCCGTGAAGGGTGATGACGTTGAGGCTCGATTAAGTCACGTGACTTGGGGAGCGAACAAAACGTTGCGAAACCAAAAAAATAAAAGGATGCTCCGTGTCTTCCAGAGAAGACATGTTGGCATGTCGCGTGTGTAAACTGTATGAAACAAATCATTTTGTGTTTGCAATGAAAGTACGTAGGAGCCTGAACGCATCATGCAGACAGCACACATTGTGTGTATTATTCAATGTGTGTTCAAGTACAGTACACGTTACTACATGCAGACACATTGTGAGCGCCTGAAGAAATAGGCCGACCTTAAACTACTCCAGAATATATTTAGTTTACACAATTAATTAGCTTCGGCAATGAAGCAACTCATAAAAGTTATTTTTGAGATTGTATTTGTTCCTCTTATTGAGTATCGCAGATGGTACAAATATGCAACTATGGCACATGCACTACAACAATTCATGTTGTTTTTTGTATTAATATTTTGGTTTCAAACTTCACAACATATAACATTCTTCATATTACAGGACATAGCGGTATAGGGCATACTTTACTGTCATATCTATAGATTCTCCCAAGGACCGTATTCTTGCAGTTCACATATTGTGTACTAGTACGCCATCTACTGGATACATATCTGTCAAATTTATGTTTTTGATCGAAGATCCTTCTCCACACACAGTGATGTTTAAATGAATTAATGATGATATAAAGCCGAGGCTTGTATCAATGTGAGGTCTTTGCCAAACCCTGTCAACTTGTTTATTTAATATACAAATACATTGTGTTGCCTTATCAAGCTTTTAAGGATATTGTTAGATCATGTATATACATACATATAGATATATATTATCCATTCATGCATAAGCTAGGAAAAAATACATTAAAAAAAGTCGCAACATTTTATATTTGACTGAGAATGAGGTTAAGAGAAGCATGCAAGCCCAAGGAGTACTCAAATACACAAATAGTCTGGTTTAGAACTTCAAATAAATAAAATATTACATGTGTAAAATATGAATACAACAATATTGTAGAATGTGTTAACTGGGATGTAGGGATGTAGTAATATGCGTAATCAGTAATAACTGCTTTTAATGTGTTATTGTGTGTTCTATGTTCTTATTGTTTTTGTTTTTATTTATACGTTTTTATTGTATAGCTTTTATGATGATTTTTCAAAGAAAATGTGATGTGTCTTTGAGTAGAAAAGAGCTATATATCAAATACATTATTAATATAATGTCAGCTATACGAAAATTAGCTCAGGAGCTCAAAGATGATAGTATTAAAATCCATAAGAGATATTGACACTCGTCCATTATTTGCCAAAGGCTGCTGCAATATACAAATTAACGCTGAAAAATGCAACATATTGCAAAATATAATGCAAGAATGACATCATGCATGAGTCAGTTACACGTCTGACATTCCAGGTCCGAAGAGCAGGCATTGCGAAAGAATTCCATGATGACACATAATGACAGATGTTGCTATGGCTTGTTACAAAATTATCTTTTATCTTTTTAAGGTTAACTTCATTGTCAGAATCAGTCAAATCAGCCACAGAAAGGTTTGTCGGTGAGACTGGAACATATTCACGACACGATTTCAGGGTTTGCAGTCGTTTTAATAAAGAAGGCTCATTTATACTGGTAATGTCCCATAATGCAGTCAAAGGGACATTTAATTTAATTTAATTCTTAGGCTCAACAGGTGACACCCTGAGTTTTGATTTTAAAACAAGTCTATGCAAGCTTTAGCCTGCAACACTGCTTTTGGCATACAATGCATTGGCATTCATATAGATTGAATCCAACACACCACTTTTTATCAGAGTGTACTGAGATTTACAGAGAAAAGGGATGTGTGTTCAAAGATGCATCATGCACGTTGTTGGTAAGACCTGCAAAATGTATACTGTTTGCCGTGCCAGCGTTTGTGGTATGAGCAATACTAGCTGCTTCCCTTATTTATGTTTTAACATTCATTTGAACCTTTCTAAACGGTCCTCACAGTGCACCAGCCATTCGGTTCATTATATGTTTGTGCAACATAATGGGAATAATCACACCCACCCAGTTATCATAATATCCTACATCCTTTGTGTTGGCTATAATGCTATAATCAAGGTCTCACCACAGCCTCTTTGATTAAAGCATAGTCAAAACACGTGTGGTTTCAAGGTGAATGTACTATATTAGAATGACTTGGCAAAACTCTGGAGACACAGTGGATTTATCTGACCCACATACTGTATTTGCTTGGTGGACTGAGATATGAGGCCACCCTTTTTGCAATCTGGACTCTGGACCTGTAAATTAAATGTAAACTTAACACTGAATGAGCATTATTACGTAATTTTTTTTTTTTTATCGTTGAAACAACTACAGATGTAAATGCTGAGATCAATACATATGCCATAGCCAGTCAGCTTGTTTTTTTTAAGTATATATGTTTTGCTTTTGTTATCACAAAAACCTTCACTAATGCTTTTTATGTGCATGTGGCATTTTAGGTCAGCCTGCATTCAATGGATGCATTTCCATATGCACTTGGTTGATGATGCAGGACACTGGGATTGTCATAGTGCCTGAGCAAGACTGTAATACTTATTTTCACAAATTGTAATTTTGTTTAAAAAAAGTGTGCAAATACTTCCGTTTCCTTATTGTGAAATTTCCTAAAGTAAGATAATTATGGGGGATACAGAAATTCAAACTAGACAACACTAGACAGAACATGGCTCAAAGTGTTGGAATCATTGCATCAAAGTTGAGACTGAATCACCAGAGAGTGAGCGGGGTCGTTCTTCCCCTTCATTGATTGGGCACGCCCCTAAGTGCTCCTGCCTTATTGCTCTCTGATTGGCTCGTTAGCCTCCTTTGAAGACTCGGAGCCAGCTTGCCATTGACCAAACGACAGGCCAGTCCAACGGCGATGATACGCCTCGCGCATAGACCGATCCGTCGGCTGATGTGGAACCAGTTCGCCGAGGACCAATCAAAAGCCTTCATTTTGACAGGCAAGTTTCCCGCGTGCACGAGACTCGTCTGTTCAATTCTACTGCGCGTCCACGTGTGGGTGATGTTCAAGATTTCTACGGTGTGCCGCGACAGTCTTTGTGTGTAAAATCATTTTAAAATCCAACAAAATGTATACATTTTTCGAAAAAAGCAATTGCATTTCTACTGGCAAGTGAATAATATCATATTCTAAACGACTAGCAAGTAGAGTATATTGAGAAAAAAAAATCACTTTTTCAATAAGGCTAGTAAAGGGTTAGATATTTTAGAGGCATACTTCACAGACAGGGAGGGTGAGGTCATGGAATATTTTGCATACTTACCTATAGATTCAATGAGATGACTCAAGAAGGGAAATTAGTTTAGTCACCATTGTGACAAAAAACAAAAACAAACAAGAACATCAAGTTAAGTCCGTGAGCAAGATCCTGAGCAAATGGTTGCATATTTCACAACACATTCTTCTTACAAAATATAATAAATTTGACTATATGATATGGTGGAAATATGAAGTCAAGAAGTTCAACTATTTCTAATAATATTTTGATAGACAGTGGAAATGTGAAACAAGTGTATCTTATCAAATTATGCTTTGGTCGGGTGCACGTTTTTCCATATCATTGTTCTCAATCATTCAAACTCATTTAATCTATATTGATAGTATATTGTACATGTAATACGTGTGAACTGAAGATTGTAAGACAGATCTCTGTAACTATTAGTATGCTCGGTAACAATATTCAGATCCATTTAAATAATACTTGTATTCTCAGTTAGGGAACTATTCATAATCAGCATCAGTACAACAAGTTTAGTGTAAAAAAATTAGTGTAAAAACATAGATATAATACAAGCTTTTGTTGTTGTGTTACTTATTGAACACTTTGCGTTCTTGAACCCAGCTCGCTGCCTACGTCATGACGCCGGGGCGTGGCCTGTCAGCCTTCCCTGGCAGCCCCACGCTTGCCTCTGACAGAAGCCCCGGGAGCTGTCGCGCGCTGTAAATCCCCAGCCATTCAAACGGAGCAGCCAGCCGGTGATCTCATTTAACCTCCACGCGAGCCCTCAGCCCAGGAACGGCTAGCTTTAGCTTCAGCGAGGCCGCGAGCGTTAACCGGCGTTTGTCAGCGGACGAAGAGGACGAAAAAGGGAAAAGATGTCTAAAGACACGGAGGGGAAGAGCGAGAAGATTATGGACGTGGAGAGCAAGGTGCTGTGGTACCCGGACTCCAAGAGGAACACGCAGATGGACACCTTCAGGGTGCAGGTCAACGGGGACTACGGAGCTAATCTGGGTGAGTGGAGACGAGAGAGGAGGATGGCGGAAGACAGACGAGGAGAGAGGGCGGTGGAGAGAGAGAGGGAGGGGGAGAGATAGAGAGAGAGGGGGTGGGAGAGGGAGGGAGAGAGAGAGAGAGAGAGAGAGGGAGGGGGAGATGGGGGGAGAGGGAAAGAGAGGGGGGATAGAGAGAGAGGGATAGAGAGAGAGAAAGAGAGAGAGAGGAGGGGGGGAGGGGGGAGAGGAGGAGAGAGGATTAAAAGTTAGCAGCCCGTTAATCTGAATAGAAACATTGTAACAATGCCTCTGCTATCTGTCAACATTCGGTTCCTTACTTTTAGCTACATTACCTCCCTATGAAGCTGCTTTGCTTCAAGCTAGTTAGCTTCGGTGTGCAACCATTTGGCTTCCATTTAAACACATGTCTGCAGGTTCAGACTAATACGACTATTATGAATTATCATATGCACCTCACCATTCCTGTTTTATGAGAGAGAGAGAGAGGGAGAGGGAGGGAGAGAGAGGGAGAGAGGGAGAGAGGGGGAGAGAGAGAGAGAGAGAGAGAGAGGGAGAGGGAGAGGGAGGGAGAGGGAGAGGGAGAGGGAGGGAGAGGGAGAGGGAGAGAGAGGGAGGGAGAGGGAGAGAGGGAGAGAGAGAGAGAGAGGGAGAGAGAGAGGGGGAGAGAGAGAGAGGGGGAGAGAGAGAGAGAGGGGGAGAGAGAGAGAGAGGGGGAGAGAGAGAGAGAGAGAGAGAGGGGGAGAGAGAGAGAGGGGGAGAGAGAGAGAGGGGGAGAGAGAGAGAGAGAGAGAGAGAGAGAGAGAGAGAGAGAGAGAGAGAGAGATTCTCTGGAGGAATGTTGAAAAACCTGTGGTTAGTAAGTTATAGGGCTGTCAACGAATATTCTATATTCGAATATATATTCGAATAGTTGTTAAAAAACAGAATATTCGAATGTGAAAATGAATATTCGAATGTCAAAAAAAAAAAAAAAAAACACAGCGGCAACAGCGGCGCGACTGTCTGCTTTGCGGGTGTTTCAATCACTGAATGAAGCCATATTTGGGACAAGAGTCGCAACCTTAAATTGCTTGCACAAAACTATTGATCAGCACTCAGCATTAGTTTATTGTTGTCGTTCATTTAAACCGCTATGCGCAGAGAGCGCGACGGTGCGGGAGAGAGAGAGAGAGAAAGAAAGAGTGCGTGTGTGCGAGCGAGAGGTCCGCGGTCTTGGCCATTAGTTAATTTACTTATTTTCGTGTAGATAATATGTTGTTAAATATGTTTAAACTTAAATAAATTACCTGTACAAGTAGTTATGTCTCGTTGTATTAATTTGTCCTGTTATTGACGTGCCTAATGCGCAACTTCGAATATTCGAATATGTTCGAATATATGTGTTTTTTTAAAGGGAATATTCGAACGTCATTTTTGAGCAATTTTGACAGCCCTAGTAAGTTATGTAAATAGGGAGAGGTTGGAGTCGGCATGAAATTCAAATAATTACTTTTCATTCTTTAGGTCCTCATTGAAATCTCTCTTCTTCTAACCAGGCATATTGATTCTGAGTGTTCAGTGTGTATTGGCTTGGTTGGTTATCCACGCAGCTGGTGGAGAGAACAACTTCCCCTTTAATGGTTTAAACGTTTGGTAGTCAGAATATCAAGGGTTGCAAGACACATCTCTTCTTGTTTTGCTTTCTATGTACTAATGTATGACATTTTCTTATATGTATCTATATCAACTTGACATTATATGCTTGAGCTGATAGTCCAATTATGTGTTATTAATCTGTAGTAATCATGGGTTTTCTGTCCTCTAGTCAACTACAATGAGCTGTACCAGTGGTCGGTGGACAGCTATTCAGATTTCTGGGCAGAAGTCTGGCGCTTTTGCGGCGTCGTCAGCTCCAAGCCGTATGAAGAGGTGAGTCCATCCTCTGCTGATATATCCTATCATATAATATATACAGCAAATATGTTTTTTGGGTTTTAATGGCTGGCAGAGTAGAGAAACTATTCAATGGATGACCAGCAAATGTTTTCTTTTTTTTGGGGGGTTGTAATTTTCAACTGTATTCTTGTGGTTCTTTAGTAAAGTACCTCCTTTATTGTTGTACCTCAAACTGTCCCCTTTGTGATACACTGTAAAACAAATTATGGAGTTATTTAAGGTTCAATTTACACAAGTTATTAAGGCCATGAAAGGGCAAATAAATGTTTTAATACAAGGTTGATTTGATTGCAATTTGGAAATTATGGAAAGGCAAATATCTGATTCGTCCTTCAAGAGAAGAGGATACATGGTTAATTCATAAACCACTTTCAACCTTTGATGAAAAAGCCAATTTGAATTCAGCCGCTGCCATAAAATGCATCTAAAAGGTACGTGTCCCACTCTGAACTCCAAGACTGTTCGGCGGCATTTGTTGAGATTATAATTGCACTTATTTTTAACAAGGCTGCATTCAAGGGCCAGTTGGGAAAAGGAAGTTTCACTGATTTTTAAATAATCTTATTTTTTGTGTTTATTATTGCTTTTACTGTCTAATGTTGCTTAATTTTCGAGCTAAAGCTAACCTGTGTGTGTGTGTGTGTGTGTGTGTGTGTGTGTGTGTGTGTGTGTGTGTGTGTGTGTGTGTGTGTGTGTGTGTGTGTGTGTGTGTGTGTGTGTGTGTGTGTGGGGTTGATCAGCTGTCTCATGCATCAGGTGTGCAGTCCCAGCAGACAATTAACCAGTCAGTCAAATGATGGACAGCGGGGCTGTTACATCCCAGTGTTGCCATGACTTCTTATGACTTCTTGTCTTTCTTTTTGTTTACAGTAACACAAGCAGCTGTTGCCATGGGAGAGGCACAGGCCCGATCCATGTGTAAAGCAGCTTGTTTTATCTTACGGTCCCATTTGTGTACTGAAGTCTGAAGTACTGAAGCCAGCCAAAGCAATATGCATGGTCTCCTCCGTCACCTCTGTGTGTGTGTGTGTGTGTGTTTTATGGGTGTGCACCAGGTGGTGGATTTATCCAAACGGATCTCGGATGTTCCAGAGTGGTTTAAAGGAGCTCGGCTCAACTACGCTGAGAACCTGCTCAAACATGCAGACCAGGACAAAGTAGCTCTCTATGCTGCAAGTAAGTACAACAAAAACTGTGTAATATATATATATATATATATATATATATATATATATATAAAACAATATACGTGACACAGGCAGTACTGCACCTTCAACGTTGCCTATAATGATCTCTAATATGAATCAAATTTAAAAAAGAAATCACCAAACAAAGCAGTCTTTATTAGTTTTATTCCCGCTCATAAAACACACCTGTCTGCAGCTCTTCTCGTGGTTATTCTTTAACAACATGTGGGTTTCTGGGTTTCTCCCTCCCGTGCAGATTATTTGTGAGGGATTGTGGCGTTTCTCTCCTGAGTCTGCATGTTCTTCCATTTCATCCTCGCGATTTTCAACCTCAAAGGAGAAAGTCGCGGCGTGGATGTTGCACTCGGTCTCTGAATCGATGCAGCGGTGAGCGCACGGCCGTGCACGTCACTCTGTTAATAGATGAACTGCTGCTCCCTCCTCTATCTCGCAGAGCTGTCACATACTAATGGATAGGCACTTTGTTATTGCCCTGAGTGTGTGTGTGTATAAAGGGGGGGTGCACACACATGCACACACAACCTTCTGCAGGGGCTGTAATGTCATTATGAGAAGGCCCATTGGTCACAATGCTGTGGAGCCTCTGAATGTCAGGAAACTATTACTTAGAGGGACAAAGTAGGCGGTTCCTGTCTGGGTCCTGTCACAACATCACTCTCTATTTATGTCTCCTCTGTTTCTTTTTCTCTGCTCTGGATTTGAATTTCAGGGGTTTTATTGGCATTCATATCAAAGGCACAAAGGCTAAATATTCAAACCAATCAAAATATGGCTAAAACAAGGGTTTCTTTATGAAATACATAGTGCATATTACCTCTGGTTCTGTGTATGTGTCTCACTTTCTCTTTGTGTCTTCCAGCGGAGGCCAACGATGAGATCGTGAAGGTGACGTTTGGGGAGCTGAGGCGTGACGTAGCGCTGTTTGCTGCAGCCATGAGGAAGATGGGCCTCCAGACTGGAGACCGGGTCGTAGGTGAGTCTCTAATTTAAAACCTCATCCACATTTTATAGAACCTTCACTATCAGCCAGGTGATGGTTGATTACCCACCAGACTTAGCTGGAAGATGGATTCTTCCAATCTTCCTCATCCACTCCTTTCTTCTTACTTATTTCTGATTTGAAACTTGTGGCAAAGGTCTTTCTGTCTTCAGACAAGTTGCAGCTTTTTCTGAAGGTCTCCATTTAGCTTTTTTTCAAAGTTCATATTTGTACAAGGTGGAGCGGCTTTCTGCAACTCCTCACTGGAGAGTACATTCATTCAGATGTGTACATTCATACCAGAGTAAGCAACACCGCTGCAGCTTCACTGCATGTCATTTACATTTATTTATTTTAGCTTAAGCTTATCTCCTTCACTTTAGTAGCAAACAGATCTGTTAAATCTGCTCTGTTATCTGTGGTTTAGTTACTTTCGGGTCGCTGAACAAAAGCATGTCAGACTTCTGAACTGAACCATTTGTTGACAGGTTTTCTGATCTCAAAACACAAATCCATACTTACAATTGTTCACCATAGTTTGTATAGTAGTAGTTTGTTTTACTCAGCTAATAGAAAGGGTCTCAGTCAAAATGTCAGAGGTTCTCCACAATTTGCTGTTCAGTAAATTTTGTAAGACAATTATTGTGAGCATGAATCCAGTCTGACGGTAATATTCAGATCTACCCACATTCATACTGCGTATATATACTGTATTCGTACTGAAATACGTCTTATCCATCACTGTCTCCGTTTCCTCCTCCGTTCGCCGCTCTGAGCATCGATCTGTTTGTGCTGTGTCGGTATCGAGGGCTTCGGTTGCACACAGGCTGTCTCTGATGTCTGGACCTTTTGATTCTGTGAAGCAGCTTCTGTTTCTGCTCAAGTTGGATTGAACACGTCCTTTACGAGCCCTTCTGTTACAAACAATGTGTCTGGATGAAGATGGAGGAGAACAGATTGACTTGTTGATATAAAAAAGGTTGGGAAAAGAACATCTGAGTGTAAATTGTCAGTCTCTAACCACAAAAGCTTTGAACCTGAAATGACGATGACAATAAGGGTATGATAGGAGGAAAGTCTCCAACCATAGGACTCTATTCTGACATATTCATGAACAAAATCATGGACCATAATCATCGGTCCCTCACGTTGGAAAGGTTTCCCGTTTTTATTTGGAAACAGCGATATAGTTGGCTGCTGTTCATGGGCTCATATTGAGGTGTGTGTGTGTGTGTGTGTGTGTGTGTGTGTGTGTGTGTGTGTGTGTGTGTGTGTGTGTGTGTGTGTGTGTGTGTGTGTGTGTGTGTGTGTGTGTGTGTGTGTGTGTGTGTGTGTGTGTGTGTGTGTGTGTGTGTGTGTGTGTGTGTGTGTGTGTGTGTGTGTGTGTGTGGATGGATATTGCGGTAGGGCAATCCATTAGCTAAATTACTTCAGCTCTGGGGGAATCTCATTAGAAAGACTAGAGGGGGAGAGAGAGAGAGATTCCAGTTTCCTTATGCCTCCCCCATTTCCCCATTGCATTCCTCACAGGAAGACGTGTGTGTGTTTTGAATGTGTGTGCTCACTTGGGTGTGTGTGTGTGTTAGGGACAGAGATGTCCTTGTCCCCAGGTTGAATACCGTGTCAGTGTCTGTAATCCAGGAGATATATAAGCACTTAGCTGATGAAGCCAAGCTTCATAGCAGTAAAACATCCAACCCACACACACACACACACACACACATGCACGTGCACATGCACGCGCACGTTTTAATACTCCCTTTCGTGCACTTAGCTCCATTGCTCTTGCCCTTGGTCCAATCGTCTTCAACATCCCGCTTCACCGTGTTAGGAAGCTCGTATCCAGCCTTCACGCCCACTGCTCATCCCGGATCATTTGTCATGAAAAACACACAAACGCAGATGTTATAATAAGATGTTTTAAACAAATTTAAATTGTTTCATTTACAGAAATTACACCCTTGTACATTTAAGTAAAATGATCTGAAACTAAAGATGACTGTAAACCAGGGGGACACATTTTACTGTAGGGCAAACCTCCTTGAATGGACCTGGAATGGGATGCAGCTCACAAACTCACCACTAGGGGTGTTCTGATCTTGCCTGTTTAGTGGGGCCATGCTAGCAGGAAAACGATGTCATTCAGATTCTTATTTTCTTGTTTAGTATTAATAGAAGTTGCATTTAAAGTACTAAACCTCCACTAACTCCGCCCACAGTTTTCCAGATGACTAAGCCACTTGTACTGATCTCTTGTCAGCTCTACCACATTGCCCCCCTGAGCAGTGAAGAAGAAAACTGCTATTAAGTAAACATGGATGTAAACAATTCACAATTTAATAGTAATAATAATAAAAAAAGACTGTTTTATGAGGAAGAAAAAGCACTTGAGGATACACATGTGTTTTGGAGGGTAACACTGAATGTAAACATACATTTGCTTGTTTAAAACTCCACTGGGCACCTTTTTAAAAAGTCTTAATGCTGCAGCTTTATTCATTTCCTTAACATTTAAACTGCCTGGTTTACCGCAGGGTGGCCTCCCATTGGTTAAGGGCCTTCCTCCAGGCTCTGTTCCCAGGAAGTTTTTCTCAGCTTATTTCAATCCAGTGGTCCAGAGGTCACATTCATATCCAATTACTGCTCAACTCACACATCTATTTTATTGGGAATAATCCAACAAAGGAGATGAGTTTCCTCTGTAGGGCTCAGCCTTAGAGATAGGGCAAGGAGATGAGTTTCCTCTGTAGGGCTCAGCCTTAGAGATAGGGTAAGGAGATGAGTTTCCTCTGTAGGGCTCAGCCTTAGAGATAGGGTAAGGAGATGAGTTTCCTCTGTAGGGCTCAGCCTTAGAGATAGGGTAAGGAGATGAGTTTCCTCTGTAGGGCTCAGCCTTGGAGATAGGGTAAGGAGATGAGTTTCCTCTGTAGGGCTCAGCCTTAGAGATAGGGTAAGGAGATGAGTTTCCTCTGCAGGGCTCAGCCTTAGAGATAGGGTAAAGAGATGAGTTTCCTCTGTAGGGCTCAGCCTTAGAGATAGGGTAAGGAGATGAGTTTCCTCTGTAGGGCTCAGCCTTGGAGATAGGGTAAGGAGATGAGTTTCCTCTGTAGGGCTCAGCCTTAGAGATAGGGTAAGGAGATGAGTTTCCTCTGCAGGGCTCAGCCTTAGAGATAAGGTAAGGAGATGAGTTTCCTCTGCAGGGCTCAGCCTTGGAGATAGGATGCCTCCTGGACGCCTCCCTTTAGAGGTTTTCCAGGCACGTCCAACTGGTAGGAGGCCCCGGGGAAGACCCAGGACACGCTGGAGGGATTATATCTCCCAGCTGGCCTGAACGCCTCGGGATCCCTCAGAATGAGCTGGTAGATGTTGCGGGTGAGAGGGAAGCCTGGGTCAGCCTGCTGGACCTGCTGCCACCAAGACCCGACCCCGGATAAGCAGACGAAAATGAATGGATGGATGGAATGACATATTTTCCCTTTTTTGACATTATATGACTTTTTTGACAAATGACATTTTTTGACTTTTTTTGACATACTATGACTTTTTTCATAGTTTGTTTTGAAAAATTATATTTTTTGACATACTATGACTTTTTAATATTTTTTTGACAAATTACATGTTTTGACTTTTTTGTCATACTATGACTTTTTTGTCATACTATGACTTTTTTGTCATACTATGACTTTTTTGACATACTATGACTTTTTTGACAAATTACATTTTTTGACTTTTGACATACTATGACTTTTCATACTTTTTTTGACAAATTACATTTTTTGACTTTTTTGTCATACTATGACTTTTTTGTCATACTATGACTTTTTTGTCATACTATGACTTTTTTGACATACTATGACTTTTTTGACAAATTACATTTTTTGACTTTTTTTGACATACTATGACTTTTTTCATAGTTTGTTTTGAAAAATTATATTTTTTGACATACTATGACTTTTTAATATTTTTTGACAAATTACATTTTTTGACTTTTTTGTCATACTATGACTTTTTGTCATACTATGACTTTTTTGTCATACTATGACTTTTTTGACATACTATGACTTTTTTGACAAATTACATTTTTTGACTTTTGACATACTATGACTTTTCATACTTTTTTGGACAAATTATTTTTTTCGACTTTTTTGACATACTATCACTTTTTTGAGAAATGACATTTTTTTGGCTTTTTTGACATACTATGACTTTTTTCATACTTTTTTGACAAATTATTTTTTCCGACTTTTTTTGACATACTATGACTTTTTTGACATACTATGACTTTTTTGATATACTATGACTTTTGACAAATTACATTTTTTGACTTTTGACATACTATGACTTTTCATACTTTTTTGGACAAATTATTTTTTCCGACTTTTTTTGACATACTATGACTTTTTTGACATACTATGACTTTTTTGACATACTATGACTTTTTTCATACTTTTTTGACAAATTATTTTTTCCGACTTTTTTTGACATACTATGACTTTTTTGACATACTATGACTTTTTTGACATACTATGACTTTTTTCATACTTTTTTGGACAAATTATTTTTTCCGACTTTTTTTTGACATACTATGACTTTTTTGACATACTATGACTTTTTTGACATACTATGACTTTTTTCATACTTTTTTGGACAAATTATTTTTTCCGTCTTTTTTTTTACATACTATGACTTTTTTGACATACTATGACTTTTTTGACATACTATGACTTTTTTCATACTTTTTGGACAAATTATTTTTTCATACTTTTTTGACATACTATGACTTTTTTGACATACTATGAGACATTTTTAAAAATATTTTTTTGACAAATGACATTTTTTGACCTTTTTGACATACTATGATTTTTTTCATAGTTTTTTTTGACAAATTAAATTTTTTGACTTTTTTTGTCATACTATGACTTTTTTGTCATACTATGACTTTTTTGACATACTATGACTTTTTTGACTTTTTTGACATACTATGACTTTTTTGACAAATTAAATCTTTTGACTTTTGACATACTATGACTTTTTTGACATACTATGAGACATTTTTAAAAATATTTTTTTGACAAATGACATTTTTTTACCTTTTTGACATACTATGATTTTTTTCATAGTTTTTTTTGAAAAATTATATTTTTTGACATACTATGACTTTTTAATATTTTTTTGACAAATTAAATTTTTTGACTTTTTTGTCATACTATGCCTTTTTTGTCATACTATTACTTTTTTGACATACTATGACTTTTTTGACATACTATGACTTTTTTGACTTTTTTGACATACTATGACTTTTTTGACAAATTACATTTTTTGACTTTTGACATACTATGGCTTTTCATACTTTTTTGGACAAATTATTTTTTTTGACTTTTTTGCATACTATCACTTTTTTGACAAATGACATTTTTTGGCTTTTTTGACATACTATGACTTTTTTGACATACTATGACTTTTTTCATACTTTTTTGGACAAATTATTTTTTCCGTCTTTTTTTGACATACTATGACTTTTTTGACATACTATGAGACATTTTTAAAAATATTTTTTTGACAAATGACATTTTTTGACTTTTTTGACATAACATGACTTTTTTGATATACTATTACTTTTTTGACATACTATGAGACATTTTTTTAAATATTTCTTTGACAAATTACATTTTTTGACTTTTTTGACATACTACGATTGACATACCAACTGGTAGGAGGCCCCGGGGAAGACCCAGGACACGCTGGAGGGATTATATCTCCCAGCTGGCCAGGGAACGCCTCGGGATCCCCCAGAATGAGCTGGTAGATGTTACGGGTGAGAGGGAAGCCTGGGTCAGCCTGCTGGACCTGCTGCCACCGAGACCTGACCCCGGATAAGCAGACGAAAATGAATGGATGGATGGAAATTGTTAGAATAGCACTGTGATGCTGGCATTTATTATACCCATTATCATCCTTACTTAAGGGCAAGTTGACTTTCATTCAGTGGTTATCAATGTATTGCTTTGCCGTGTAAGCAGTGATGTTACAGCACAGTGAGACAGTGATTCCTAAAAGGAGCAACGGAGGCAGTCAGGGAAGGATGTTGTTGTAAGATTATGATCCATGACGCCAACTATGCTGGTCCGTTGAGAGAGGAATTTGATTTATGAGAGCGTCGGTAGAACCAGAATAGGTGGATGGCGATTTGTCAGATGTCATCTAGGAAAAATCAGCTTCCTGGTTCCGGTAAGCAGGAGTCAGCAGATAAAACCCAGATTAGTTGTGGTTCACAGGAAGTGACAGTTTTCCTTTGACTGGAACTACCTGCTGTGTTATTGCTTATCATGTTAGATTAGATACGTGTTATCAACAAAGCAGCCCGGTGTCTGTAACAGGAGAGCTCCTGTGTTGAGTCCACTGTTTTCTTTTAGTAGTTTTGGTTCAACCTTTGACTGAGCGGCTGCTTTGACAGGTTTCTTTCAGGTTTGTTGATAACCGCTGAATGAAAGTCAACTTGCCCTTAATTAAGGGTGATAATGGGCATAATAAATGGCAGCATCACTGTGCTATTGTTTCCTTAACCTACCAATTTATGAAACAGAAATTACTTTCAAGGACTCAACAGTATCAGGAGATACAGAAAAGAATATATTTGCTTGTTTATTCCCAATAAAATAGATGTCTTAGTCCTGTGAGGCTTCTCAGATTGATCGTATATAAATAAGTAAACCCAGTAGATAGTAGCGGCACGATCGTATTAAAGAGCCAGTGTGTTGGATTGAAAGGGATCCGTTAACTACATTTAGTGGTGGTGTAGGGGTTGCACTGTCGCCTCACATCAAGAGGGGCCGGGGGTTCGGTTCCCGGTCTGGGCGGACCTTTTCGGTGGAGTTTGCATGTTCTCCCCGTGTCAGCGTGGGTTCTCTCCGGGTTCTCCGGGTTCCTCCCACAGTCCAAAGACATGCAGCTCATGTTGATTGGACTCTAAATTGAACTTGTCCAGGTGAACACTGCCTTCGCCCAATGACAGCTGGGATCGGCTCCAGGATCAGCGGTTCGGATAATGGATGAATGGTACTGACTGAAATTAAAGAGCCAGTGTGTTGGATTGAAAGGGATCCGTTAACCATGTTTTTAATAATGTGTGAAACTAAGAATCATGTTTTCGTCCCCTTAGAGTCAGCCCTTTTATATCCCCATCCATGTTTCTACAATAGCCCGGAACGGACAAACCAAAAAACTGGCTCAAGAGATGTCCTTTTTTACGTAACCTTTTTTGCTCATGATCTTGCGTTATGGTACGGTCCTGAAAGAAACCACGCCGTTACCAAGCTTATTTAATGGTTATCAGATCATTTTAAGAATTTCAATAATGTACCCTCATATTCAGTGTTCTCCATTTCCCATGGTGCACTTATCCATATCCCACTTGGTCCGACACTGCAGTGAAAAGACATGAAATGCCCTTGAGCCCCTGGATTGTTCAATCAGTTTATCACAGCAGAAGACAGCTGATCTCAGCCCGGCTGGTTAAGAAGTCAATATTCTCCGGCCGCCGGTTGATAATATTCATGTCACCTCTCTCCAACTCTCTTTTTACTCATTGTACTGCTGCTGGATATCACGTCACCTTGATGACTTTCCTTTCCTTTCACTATAATGTACTTTATTCTTGTACATGCACAAGACATTTGTAAAGCCTACATACATCTATGTATCTATCGTATGGGTTGCTGCTTAAACACTTAAACTTAAACTGTTTTCCTCTCCCCCTTCAGGCTACCTGCCCAATGGTATCCATGCAGTGGAGGCCATGTTGGCAGCAGCCAGCATCGGAGCCATTTGGAGCTCCACTTCGGTCGACTTTGGAGTCAACGTAAGGAGTCAATTATACTTTTTGGGACTTGCATGTCTTTATTTACATGTTTTAGTTTTTTTTAATTCATAGTATTATCAATTTTATTTTATTTTCTCATTGTTTTAGTCATTCAAGCTAGATTTGATGATACAACCGGCATTATGCTACAAATATACAATACAAATATACTAAACTAAACGAAACCTGCTGTTCTAGACATAGAAAATGTCTTTTTGTGGACTTTCAAGCACACTTTGCTATACAAGCGGGTTTTCTGAGTCCTAATTAGTCCTCCTAATCCTGGATCTAATGCATCCATCTTCTTTTATCAGTTCTTAAAGGACTTGCATATGCAAACACACCTGCACATGAAGAGGAAATAAAGAACCAGATAGATCTGAGTGTAAAGTCTTCCTCCATGGTCTGTTTGTCATCTTGCTCTCTGCCACTTATTTCTGGTGTGCTACTGCCCCGTCTGGCAGGTCAGAGAACTACACCCAGAATAAAAATGTGTCTTCAGCCCTAGAAGGAAGTTATTTGATTGACTATATATATATTTTGTCCTGTAGTAACGTACCAATGTACGGGTTAAAGGTGCATTTGTCTTGAGCTTATCTCCTCCGTCTGAGTTGAATATGCTTCTGTTTTGTGCAGTAAATATAGGATTTTATTTTGCTGCTTACTCCAGTGTTCTCCCTTTTTGTTTCTAACCTTCTCTTTCTCTTTTTTTTTATTGTCTCAGGGTGTCCTTGACAGATTTTCTCAAATCCAGCCCAAGCTGATCTTCTCGGTAGCTGCGGTGGTTTACAACGGAAAAACACACGACCACATAGAGAAGCTGATCAGTGTTGTCAAAGGTTGGACTACCATCAATTCATTATAGAAACTTAGAGATTTGATTCAGCGATTACAAATGAGAAGGAACTTGTGTGAACAAGTCGAATGAGCCAATAAAGGGAAATACCAGTAGAGTACAATAATGTAGCTCAACTGTGTTTTTACAAGTGTTTAAAATGAAACTGTTGGAATAATTAATGCACAACAGATTGAAAGATGTCACGTATGAAGCAGGACTTCTTCATCTGAGCTTCAGACTCTCTGTGCCGCTGTAGGTCTGCCGGACCTGAAGAGAGTCGTGGTGATCCCCTACGCTCGCTCCAGACAAGAGACCGACCTGTCCAAGATACCCAACAGGTGTGTGTGTGTGTGTGTGTGTGTGTAAACAACTAGGCTGAAGTGTTGAAATCTTGCATATATATATTTTTTTCATTTCACTTGAATTTCACTTCATTCACACATATATATATATATAAGTGTAAATGAAAGAAGAAAAAAAAATATATATATATATAACAAA
>CM042218.1:4810385-4825385 GCA_023566465.1 Cottus gobio
ACTAATGCCCACACCCAATGTACTGTGGAACCTCACAGACCAGCTGGGGTAAGTTAGCCACATGTACACACACACACACACACACACACACACACACACACACACACACACACACACACACACACACACACACACACGCACACACATTCAGGTGAGGATGATAAAACAGACGGATAATGACTGTTTTTTTGCTCTCCCTTGGAAGAAGATTTGTTTTATTGCCCTTTTTGAAAACAGACTTTGGTCATGAAGCCTCCATTTGTATTATCATGTAGGTGATAATTGTTTATGAAAAACATGAAAACACAGAAATCTCAAACCGAGTGTGGAGCAGCCTAACCCATGTTGCATTTTTACCAAGCAGAGAGCGGATTTCTCTTTTTTTAATATAATATTCTGTGGAGTGAAGAGCAGAGAGAGGGAGACCTAGAAGGTTGAGACTAAAACCAGACAATTATAGGAGAAAGAGGGATTCGGATGCAAAGAGAGTGAGAGAGAGAGAGCAAAGGGTAAGGTTTTCCTTGGAGCTTTAGTTTTCAACCACAGAATTGATTATGTGTTTGCCTAATTGACAAGTTGTGCACACGCACACACAAGAGGAGACCCATGAATAAAGATTTGAGCTGTTTATAATGTGCATCGAGAACGTAGACCCTCAGCAGCCGATCATACGATAAACCTTTGTTATTTACCGACTAATTTATTACTCAGAGACGAGAAGAGGGGAAAAGGTTGTATAGAAAGCAGAAACATAGCGTAAAGATGGGAGATGGTGTGTAAAGTGGACAAAGAAGATAATATCTTTGTTTCATTTCATGCCGTAGATAAGTAAGGTTATTATTTGGTGTCATGTCATGCCGCCATGTTTTACTCGACTGTATTGGGATTTGGACAGAACGTAACTTTGACAAATAAATCAAAGTTCAAACATGCAAAACACTCCAACTTCCTTTATTGATTAGTGCAGCCGCCTCGCTGTCACCCTGAAATTGCACTTATGTGTTACTCAGCCGAACAGGCTACCTGAAGTCAGCAGGTCAGCCGTCCCTCGAGCGCGTCGTTATTGAGATTGATGGTGATGCTGTAAATTTGGATGACCTCGGGTCAAACTACAAGACGGTCCAGACGGCTGAAAGTTTTACCATCGAGTCCAGTTGTTTACACCTTAACTGTAATAAGCACAGTATTGATCTTCTGTTGTCTTTTGGATGCTGCAATAATCATAATTTAATTTTTTATAGCGCTTTTCAAGCCACTCAAAGACGCTTTACATACAACAACATGAAAAAAGGGAACAATTAGAAAAACATCAAGACATCAATTAAAAACAGAATATTTTTGATATAAAAAATAAAACAGGAGAAGCTATGTGGAATGAGTCCTGTAGTGGAGTATAGGGAGCAGGGGTTAGCAATGGCAAAGAGGTTAAAGAAAATATCGGGTGAGTGTATGTTTGCCAGCAATCCATTAATTGGTTCAAATTAAATGTGTGCTATTGTTTACTTCTGTGTACATCTGAGGACGATGTCATGGTAAATGTTAAAGCTCTGCCCCGAGAAAGTCAATTATTTTCCTTAATTATTTATTTTTAGATTAAGCCCTTGTGTTGCGTTATATTTATTTCAGTCATATTGTTAATTTTCAAGCAAAATTTCATGCAACATTTACACCTAACCTAATTTATTGTACACGTATTCCACGACCAAAAAGTATTTGATGAGGCACAAAGAACTGAGGAGACATTTTAAAAACATTGCTCTAACCAAATACATTTGTGTCATCTGCAAAGAAATTTGTCATTTTCCAGATAGCATTTAAGAAATCTTTCACCCCTAATGGCCGCTATAAAACTTGCAACTCGCTCCTGTGGTTAACGAATGAAAACAATGCACTGCGGTCAGCAAAAGTGAGAGGCAGTTTTAAGGCAGTGATACCTCAGACACATCTTTAGTGCAGCAGCGATGGCATATTGCCTTCAGCGAGGAAGGGAGTTATGGGCAGAAAGAGATGACACAGATGGGGAGTAGTGGGAATTATGGAGCCAAGACGCCTAGTAAAGGTACTTCTACTGCAGGAACTCGGATCAGGATGTGTTTGTACATCCAACACAACCTTCTTTACAAGCCCGTTTAATTATCGCCATATTACGATCTTCACATGTCGATTGGCGTCCTGGTAAAATAACTGTTGGCGGAGGATTGTGCTCATTTCTTGTGTCTTACAGCCTTTTTGCTGACATAAATGTTGCACCGTAGTCTTTCAACCTCGAGGCTTGTTTGCCCAGAAATCATTTAAATGAGGTAAAATAGCGTGAAGGAGGTTAGACTAGTGTTGGCGGTATTATCCACTTAGAGGAATTCATTGTGGGGCTGTCAGTGTGACGGCACACACACGGAAACCTTTTTTAAACCGTGCGGAGATTTCTCAACCAATTAAGTGCTGATGTTGCCACCTCCGACACATTTCCCAGATCCTAACGCTACGCCCGGGAAAACCCTCCGGGAGAAGGCTGACGTGACAATTTTTTTTTTTTTTTACACCCTTCATCTTTTGAACTGACGTCGGACATTTTAATCTGGACTAAATCTGTCAGAGCCTCTGAGAGTCTTAAACTCCACGTTGAGGCCTCGTCTGCAAATGTGACTTTAGTTGTGGAGTTGTGTAACGACTGCTTCTGCTGCTGCGTCACGCTTAGCAATTGACATTTCCAGGTTTTAAATCTCGTTTATAGATTTGTTTTTTTGAAAGATCGCACTTTCAAATTTTGCACAACAAACTTTCTGGTTGCTATAATGGATTATTGCAGATCTGCTGCCTTTTTGAGGAAAGAGGGGAAAAGGGAAAGATGAGGGTAGTCCCAGAAGACTTTTATTTATTGTTAGTTCTGCAGTAGTTTCCTGTGCTTCACAACATCTGCTTGCGAGCCACCGGAGAGGTTCTCTAGATGCTATTTCCAGATATACCTTTTTTATTTCGAGAAAATAAGTCACAAAATGTATGAAACAAGATGTCATACTTCATGTCTTTGCCAGCAACATGGATGTCATTGCCACTAGATGCATGTATACGATAGACAGAGGCTGCGATCTGCACCAGTTATCTCACAAACAGAGATTTATTGAGGGGCCCGCAGTGAAAACTAAAGCAGCAGCAGCATTCCCGGATAAAGCAGCCGAAAGGTTACAACATTCATACCTGTGACAGGCTCCGAGTGTTAACAGGACTTTGGAGGCTCCTCCGTTTTCTCCGAGGATCTTCTCGCCTCTTCCAACTTTTTGTCCGTCGTGTGTTGAGCCGAGATGTCAGAAAAAAAGACTTTTGCACCAACTATAGAAATGTTGTCTCTTGCCAAAGCAACATTCCCAGTTCTCCTCGCCGGTGGCGATGGCTTCAGATATGTTTCAGCAGATTGCAGCTCGCCTGCTCAGTTACAGTTTTAGAAATGTGGGCAAAAAATCTTTTAAATAACCTCTCATCTTCTCTGAGTGTTGTAAACCGAAGACTCAACTCTTCATCAAGGCTTTTACAAAGATTATTTAATCACAAATTAAACATCGTCCATGCTTTTTCAAAGTGCTACGTGCAGCATATTGAAGGGTTATGGATTATGCTTTATAGAACAAAACTAGAAGCGCTGCACCGTACTGGACACAGAAAGAGGGAAGTGTTGATGGAAAAGTCTTTTTTTTTTTCAGTAACTCAAAAAGATGAAATTGCTCAGTACCAGCGTCCTGCTTGTGAGGGGAAGGGGTCATAAGAAATATGTTTCATATAAAAAGCCTAAAAATATTGATGACAGGATATAGAGGCTGTCTTCTTATGTTAATGGCAATGAATTTGGTATTTATTGATTTTCCCAAAAAAAATCATGTAGCGCTTCACACCCATTAATATTGAGTTTGAGTTCATTAGCATTCATGCTCACAGTTAATAATAATAATAATAATAATAATAATACATTTAATTTATATAGCGCTTTTCATGCTACTCAAAGACACTTTTACACAACATTTTAAAATCATCCTATAAGCTAAACAAATAAAATGCATACAAACTATAAGAACATAGAGCACACATTAAACATTAAAACATTAAAAGCACAACTGAAGAGAAGCAGACTTTACATTTGCAAATCAGACGAACAGTTACGCCATCGCACAGTTCCTCCCGACACTTGAGAGGACAGCGAAGCTCCATTTTTATATCACAATCCTCTCCAGGGTGCAGCATAAGTGTGAGAGTAGTTCATAAAACATGCGCATGGAGACGCGTGTCCTCGTCCGACGGGCTTCAGGTGTCTCTTATTGTCTCGGCGGCGTCCAGCGACACGCCTCCCGTGAAACGGACGCGCGTGCATTAACACGGCCAGACGCTCACACACGGACACTCACAGCTTCGCCGCCGCCCTCCATCCTAAACGGCCAATTAGCTGCCACACCTGGCCACCTGCGTCCAATCAGGATAGACTGACCCTTTCCACGGGGGCCGGCAATGAAACCACTCCTGATGGAGAATAGGGGGGGGTCGGGATTGGTGTGTGTATGTGTGTGTGTATGTGTGTGTGTGTGTGTGTGTGTATGTGTATGTGTGTGTGTGTGGATGATACATGTTTTTTTTATTTTATTTTTGAGTTTATATGTCATCTGCCTTATCTGATGGCTGTCATGTGAATGTGGAGAACAGGAGTAAACAATATTCATCATATTACATATTACACAAATATTCAAAAATATAAAATTTCCTGTACATTATGAAATATACACACAACGTGTTTCCTGTACACGATACAATCTCATTCACTTACTTGTGAAGATGAAGGAATTAGATGCGCAAAAACAAAGCGTTTATAAATAGATCTGCTAGACTTCATTTTAACCGATTAACTAAATTGCTAATTAATATGGATGATCAAGCAAATTGAGAAGTCGAGTAGCTGTGAAACAGGAAATTATCTAATATGATAAGAAGACAAATAACAAAGCAATGAATGGAAGCCAATGGAATTTACCTTGTATAATTTCGAAATAAAGTATAGAAAATATTATAAAACAGTGTCAGAATATATACAAACAGAATGAAAGATAAGTATAGCAGCACTGCAGTATGTTGTAATATTCAAATATTTGAACCCCGATAGCTAAATCAATATATGGCAATATGATATAATCATGAGAAATTTGTCATCCCTAAAATATTTTGCCATCCCTTTAATATATCTTGGTGCATGAGGGCATTGTGGACAATGCTGTAGATCAATGATTGGGACAGTTTCAAGGTATTTAAAAAAAATATTTCCATCAAAGTGTACCTTAAATTGTTTCTGTTTACAGATTTACATTACATTTAGCTTTTATCCAAAGCCACTTACATGATATACAGTAGACAGTAGACACAGCAACGGTGAGCAATTAGGGTTAAGTGTCTTGCTCAAGGACACATCGACGTGGACTAGCGAAGCCGGGGATCGAACCACCGATCCTCTGATTGAAAGACAGACCTGCTAACCACTGATCATCTGATTGAAAGACATACCTGCTAACCACTGAGCCACAGTCGCTATTGTCACATTTTATTTGCTGGATTAGCCAAAAAACAGACATTCATGTCTGGTTAGTCCACCGTGTCCATTAACAGTCTTTCAATACATCGAGATTTGGATTCACAGTGAATTGGATTGGATCTCACACATTTTATGATTTCAAGATTTCAAGATTTGCCATTTAAGCCGGCACGATGGGAACAAAGTGTGTGCACGTATCCTCATGCGAATCGTTCCCTCTGAGATATTACTTCTGTGGACCTTCCCACCTGGTCCGACCCTCCTTCACCCCATCAGCAACTCCATTAGCACCAGTCGATTCTGATCACGTGAGAACGAATCACATCTTTCGGTTTCAAACCAATTCCTGGTCTTTTCTCAAAGATTCGTTTTTTTTTTTTGTTGATTGACAGACACAGTTACCCTAGCGATGAGAGGCAGTTTGATTGATTTGACGTCGACGAAAAATAGCTTCAAGACGACGCAGACGGGAGACAGAAACGCAGGCGGCCTTTAAAAAGGCCCCCTCTTTTTGTTCCTGAATTAAAACAGCATGGGGAAACACAGACGTGGCGTTTTGTCCCTCCTGTGTTGCCGCACGCCGTCCGGCTGTTGTCAGCTGTCAGGACGACTTCCATTCACTCAGAAGAAAGCAACCGTCACCGCATGTGAGGGCTGTTGTGCACAATCCTGTCAATACAGTCTCCTCTGAACTAATCCCTTGTAGAACATCTACAAAGAAGACATGATGTCCTCTCATGCTACACTGAGCATTATTGTGTTTGACTCCGAAAGTAAATTCCCAATCAGTTGTTTTTTTCTTCATTTTTTCCTTATCTGTGCGTGAAGGCTTGACCGAGCACACACACACTCTCTGCTTTTGGTTTGCACAGTGACGCCCTCTCTCTTCTCCTGGGAGCTTCCCAGTACAACCCGACTCCACCGGAGCAGACGGGATTAAGGGGCACACAGACGGTGAAGTGACGCCTTTTGCCTTGCGTAGATTCAGGGCAAGAAATGGGGCAGAGTCGGTTCAGGCTGAGCGTTGATGTCACGCTCGCTGCAGGTCGTTGCACGCTTCCCCACCAGCTGAAAAGAAACCATCCAATCATATTTATACAAGTGTATGAACCCTTTGTAACGCTCTACCTTCTCATTATTACTCTGCCAATGCAGGCAAGTGCTGCCTCAGCTCACTCCACCTCCACCAACTTTACATTACGACCTTTTTGTATCGTCAACCTAACTAAAATGTCCCAATTTTTACATTTTACTGCCGCTTACACTTAACAATAGAAGCTATTTATCAAAAATGGAGCGGGCTCTAATGTCACATTATATTTCATTTATCTGAGGCTTTTATCCAAAGCGACTTGCATGCTATACAGTAGACACAGCAACGGTGAGCAATTAGGGTTAAGTGTCTCGCTCAAGAACCACCAATCCTCTGATTGAAAGACAGATCTGCTAACCACGGTCGCCCACATCTTATGCCACAGTGCAGAAGTCAGTTTACCTGTGCAAAGCTGGTTGTTTATTTATAAATATCTATTTATATATATATATCTATCTATTTATATATATATATATACACACACACACACACACACAGTATATAAGTACCAGATGAGATATTGTTCCATCTATATTTGGTCAGTCGTAGTCGGGGACTGAAGCATGTTGGGCTTTTATTTTGACGGGTTAGAATTCCAACTGCAAACGGTGATAAAGGATCTTGAGGTCACACAGTATCTGGAGCTAGATATCTCAAAAAACGACCGGCCGGATTGCCAAGAAATTTGCCGACAATATTCTTTCTACCACGAGAGAATGATTCATAACGTTTGCTAATTTGGTTCTGTTTCTGTTTCTGCTGTCACAATGTAGAATACGGTACATGCATGTAGGAGGGCTGTCATTGTTGGCAACTCTGATGCATCTTCTCCCCCCCCCCCCCAAAAAAAATAATGAACTGTTTTTCTTCTTTGAACAGAATGCTTCGCTGAGCCTTGATATTGCTATGCTGTAATTTCCGTCTTTTTCTTCTGGCTTTTGTCCGTCTCGTCCTCGTCTCCAGCATCACGATCTTGGGCACCGGGGCCAAGTGGCTGTCGGTGCTGCAGGAGAGGAACCTGAAACCCGGTGAGTTGTGGACGCAGACGTGTACACACCTCCATGAGCACGCACACACACACACACCCAGAGACACACATGGACGCACACAGATAACAAGAAGAAATCCGGAGAGACACACACACACACTAACAGATCGTGTCTACTGAGCAGCATTGAGTGTAATCTAATATCTGAGAATAGAACATGGAACAATAAGAGCAGATGGACATAATAATCATTATAATAGCGCCGGTTGACTCTAAATGTCCTCTTTTTTTTTTCTCCATTTGCCCCGTACATCAACTGTGTTCTAGTGTCTGACTCTGAATTGAATGGATAAAAGTGCTGTTGTGATAATTCATAAGAGTCATGGATCGGACCAGCTAATTGCTTTCAGTGGCTCTGCCCTCCAGAGGGGGACGCAGGGCTCATCATCAGAGTTGTGCCGGTGCTTATTAGCCTCCCCGCTAACCTTCATATGGGCTGGTCGCTGACATATGACAGAAATATGTCCCTTTTTAAAGAGCGCATGCTAAAATGATGCTATGCTCTTTTGCAAAGGTGTTGTAATAGAACAAAGCATGATGGTTGTTGGGCTCCAGTCATCAATTTGACGTAAACTGTGACGATAGTTCAACTTTTAAACCCGGTTCACGTCGACAACGCAGCTCTTTTGTGGGTGAGAGACAAAGAAACTCCACTTATATTGAATTACATAAGCTGGCATTTGGTGTGCATAATTATTTATCAAACCTTTGGCTCTTCCCTTTCTCACCTTCTTTGTGTGCTCTTCGTCATCCCTTCATCTACTCAAACGATCCTCCTGTTCTCCTCGTCTTCATGTAGCTTTTTCCTACTTGTTCTTACATTTTTTTACTTTCTACATTCGGTCTTTCCCAATTCTTCTTTCCTCCTCTCGTCTCGTCTCCTCTCGTTCCTCCCTCTCCTCTCTTCTCCATCCTCTCCTCTCCTCCCTCTCCTCTCCTTCCTCTCCTCTCTTCTCTTCTCCCCTCCTGTCCTCTCCTTCCTCTCCTCTCCTCTCCTCCCTCTCTTCTCCTCTCCTCTCCTTCCTCTCCTCTCCTCCCTCTCTTCTCCTCTCCTCTCCTCCCTCTCTTCTCCTCTCCTCTCCTTCCTCTCTCCTCTCTCCTCCCTCTCTTCTCCTCTCCTCTCCTTCCTCTCCTCTCCTCTCCTCCCTCTCTTCTCCTCTCCTCTCCTCTCCTCCCTCTCTTCTCCTCTCCTCTCCTTCCTCTCTCCTCTCGTCTCCTTTCATCTCCTCTCTCTGGTGAGCGTGTGAGTGGTGGATGTGAGTTCTGGCGTGGAGCTTGGATTATTGGTTTGTCACTGCTTTGGTTCTTCTGTTCCTCTTTACGCACATGATCAGGTAAGAGAGAGAGAGCTTTACTGGTGTGTTTGGTGCGTTTGGGGCCATGGCGTCCTCGGAGACGTCGCGGCCGTCAATCCGGCAGGGAGTCCGGCTGGTTCCCCCTGACAGCAGCGTGTCGGTGGAGGAGGTGCTGCTGGCGGTGGGAGAGCAGGTGGGACACGACCATCTCTCCTTCGCCTCCAGGATGAATAAGGCGGTGGTCGTGTTCGTGAGCAGCGAGGCTTGTGTGCATAAACTAGTGGAAAGTGGCGTGTTTATCAGGGACCTGTTCGTGCAGGTCTCTCCGCTGTCAACGCCCTCAACGCGCATCACCGTCTCCGGTGTTCCGCCTTTTATTCCTAACGACCTGCTGGAGAAAGAGCTGCGCAGGTTCGGAAAGTTTGCTAGCGGGTTCAAAGCTGTGAGTCTGGGCTGTAAAGACCCCAAGCTGAGACACGTCCTGTCCCTCAGACGCCAGGTCTTTATGTTTTTAGAGTCACCCACACAGTCACTAGAGGTGTCCTTCAAGGTGAGGCACGGGGAAGGGTTATACATGGTGTACGCGAGCTCGGGGCAGATTAAATGTTTTGAGTGTGGACAGGCGGGACATAAGCGCTTTGCATGCCCGCGAACGCAGCAGAAGAGCGCGGAGAAGCTCGCTGTGGACGCGGGTATTACGGAGGCTTGCGCCGTGGACGCGGCGCTCTTCGCGGCGCGCTCCGCGGGCGCGGCTGGTCCCGTGGACGCTGCTGGTCCCGTGGACGCTGCTGGTCCCGTGGACGCTGCTGGTCCCGTGGACATGGCTGGTCCTGTGGACAGGGCTGGTCTCATGGGTGGGGATGTGGGTGCGGTTAGCGGTGCCAGTTCTGTAGTTAGCGGGGTCAATAAGGAGGATCAGGGCCAGTCTTGCAGCCAGGAGGTTTCTGTGGTTCAGAACCTCATTGCTTGTGGTCCAGAAGCAGTACCACAGTTAGGCTGTGAGGAGGCAGCAGCAGTTTCTGTAGAGGGAGCTAGCAACAGAGCCGTAGAGGAGGAGCAGGGTGAAGGGGAGGTGTCCAACAGCCAGCTGTCTACTGGAGCAGAGGACATGGATTATGGGAGTGGATCAGAGGCTTCATCCTATGTGGGAACAGGCCTTAAAGGTGCTGATCGGTATTCGTTAGAGGAGATCAACACATTTTTGGATGAAACTTTCAACAAAACTGTAAATGTGAGTGATCACTTTGATGACATTGAAAAGTTCATTCGGTCTGTTGGGGCGGTGAATAGAGAGGTGGGTTATGATCTGTTGGACGAACGGAAACGTTTCCGCTTGAAAAAACACCTCACAATTCTGAGGAAGGGAAAGAAAGGCAAACAGGGTAAAAAGGTTACGACTAAGAAAAGATGATCATGTGCAACACGGGTTACTCTATTGGCTGCTTAAAATTGCTCTTGTCCTGTCTCCTTCTCTCCTCTGACCTTGCAATGCAGCACTTACATCTAGGGTCTTTAAACATCAATGGTGGGAGGGATAGGCTCAAAAGAGCATCATTAATGGAAGTCATAAATCAGAAAAAGTTGGACATCCTCTTGTTGCAGGAGACCCATACCATTCCTTTGGATGAGGTCGACTGGGGGTTATGGTGGGAGGGCTCATGCACCCTGAGCCACTGCACCAACCTCAGTGCTGGAGTAGCCGTGCTAATTAAGAAAGCAGTGAATGCAAAAGTCCTGATGGTTAAGGAGGTGGTGAAGGGTCGCCTGCTGGTGGTGAGGGCAGATATAGAGGGCTCAGTTTATTGTTTTGTCAACATTTATGCACCCAATAAGGGCCCAGTTAGAGCACATTTTTTTACTTTACTGCTAAATGAGCTGCAGAGCTGCCAGCAGGAGCAGCTGATCATTGGGGGGGATTTTAACTGCACACTGGACTTCACGGTAGATAGAAACAGTGAGGAACCACACCCACAGTCAGCTCACACGCTCCTTAAGGTTATCACTCAATTACATATGTTGGACGCCTGGCGAGTGAAACATCCGCAAGCTAGGCAGTACACTTGGGTGAGGGTGAGTGATGACAGGGTTAGCGCAGCTAGGCTGGACAGGATTTACATCTCGGACTGCCTCAGCTCCAGTATAAAAAATTGCACCATCAGTCCGGTTGGGTTTACCGATCACCATCTCGTCAGTTTAGTTTTGATAACCTCCCCAGGTGTAAGGGTTAACTCCTACTGGCATTTTAATAACACACTTCTGCACGACAGCACTTTTTGTCAGGGTTTTGGGGTTCTTTGGCAGCAGTGGCAAGCTGAAAAAGCTTGTTTCAGCTCTCTGAAGCAATGGTGGGAGGTCGGTAAGGCACAGATACGTGTGTTCTGCCAACAGTACACCGCAAACGCCACCGCAGTGATAAAGTCTGCAGTTAAAGACCTCGAAGCTAATATAAAGGACATTGAGGAAAGTTTGCAGAGAGTACCAGATCCCATAGTGGGCCAGCTATTAAGGGACAAGAGACAGAGTTGAGCTCTTTCCTACAGGAGAAAGCGAAGGGAGCTCTGGTTAGGGCTCGGTTTCTCCAGGTGAAAGACATGGATGGCCCAACCTCGTTCTTTTTCAATTTGGAGAGATCAACTGCACAGAGGAAACAAATGACCTGTCTGAAGCTCCCGGGAGGCAGGGTAACCACGGACCAAAAGGAGATGAGGACCCATGCCATGGATTTTTACACCACGCTGTTTGGGGAAGAACAATGCTGCCAAGAGAGCCGTAAGGAGCTCCTGGAGGGGCTTCCACGTCTCAGCCCAGAGGAGAGGGCTGCGCTGGACGGGGAGCTGACGCTGGAGGAGCTGACGGTTGCGGTGGGCCAGATGACCTCGGGAAGAACTCCGGGAATTGATGGCCTTTCCACGGACTTTGTGAAATGTTTCTGGAATACCATCGGTCCTGACTTCCATGGTGTCCTGATGGAATGCTTTAGGACAGGATCGCTTCCTGTTTCCTGCAAACGAGCAGTACTCTCCTTGCTGCCTAAGAAAGGCGATTTGGCTCTCCTCAAGAACTGGAGACCAGTGGCCCTGCTTTGCATGGACTACAAGGTGCTCTCTAGAGCCTTGTCCAACAGACTCAGAGACTACTTGGGATCAATTGTAAATAGTGACCAGACATACTGTATCCTGGGTCGAACAATCATGGACAATATGTTTCTTATTCGTGATGTGCTGGATGTGTGTAAAGTTCACGATGTAGATGTTGGCATTGTCTCCCTGGATCAGGAAAAGGCCTTTGACAGGGTGGACCACTCCTATCTGTTTTCTTCACTTAGGGCTTTTGGGTTTGGTGAAGGGTTTCTAGCTTGGGTGGGTTTGTTGTACAGCGGCGCAGAATGTATGGTGAAAATGGGAGCTGGGCTGGGCCGACCGATCCCTGTACGACGGGGGATAAGGCAGGGTTGTCCTATTTCAGGGCAGCTTTACAGCCTTGCCTTTGAACCCTTGTTATGCAGGTTGAGGAGTCGGCTCAGTGGTCTGTCACTGCCAGGGTCCTCTAGTCTTTGTCGTCCTCACTGTGTCAGCATATGCTGATGATGCAAACGTTTTCATCAGGCATCAGGGTGATGTTGGGTTGCTGCAGGATACCTTGTCACTCTATGAGAAAGCTTCTTCAGCACGGGTGAATTGGGAGAAGTCGGAGGCCTTATTGGTAGGACGGTGGATGCAGCAGGTGGTGCCTCACCTGCCCGGAGGTCTTCAGTGGGGAAAAGAGGGATTGAAGGTGCTGGGTGTGTTCTTGGGTTCTGAGGACTATCAGAAAAAGAACTGGGAGGGAGTTGAGGGGAAGGTGTGTGTCCGTTTCTCTAAGTGGAGATGGTTGCTGCCCCAGCTGTCCTTTAGGGGGAGAGTCCTGGTTGCTAACAACTTGGTTGCCTCGACTCTGTGGCACAGACTCATCGCGCTGATACCACCAGGAGGCCTCATAGCAGCAGTACAGAGGGGTGTTGTGGACTTCTTCTGGTCTGGCCGGCATTGGATTCGTTCAGCGGCTCTCTATCTGCCTGTGGCAGAGGGGGGGCAGGGCCTCATTGATATCCAGTCCAGGGTCCTCTCTTTCAGACTGCGGACTGCACAGAGGCTGCTTTATGACTACGGCCCCAGCTGGATGGACACTGCTCGACTGCTGCTGAGGAGGGCTGGGCGGCTGGGATACGACAAACAGCTCTTTCTCCTACAACCTGAGGAAGTGGACTTGGCTGGACTGACGTCGTTCTACAGTTCTGTCCTGCAGGCCTGGCAAGTGTTTAACATCTCACGCGAACCCAACGAGGCTCCAGGCGTGTGGTTGCTGGAGGAACCTCTGTTCTTCAACAGGTTCATAAGGACTCAAACGCTGCAGTCTGCCAGCCTGCGAACGCGGCTTAGAGAAGTCGGCTGCACCAAACTGGGACATTTGGTGAGGATGTCATCAACGGCATCAGCCGTGGTCGCCTTCAGGCAGAGCATCAACATCGCGTCTGTCAGGTTGACTGACAGGATAGTGAAGGAGGTCTGGGCCGCCCTGCCGAAACATCTGAGAGCAGTTGCAGGACGCCATGCTCTGTCTGGCCGGTGGGATGAGGAAAGTGATTACACCCCCCCCACTCTGCTCATCGCCCCAGCGGTGGGGGACTGGCAGGAGGGGGGAAATCAGCTGCTGACTTTCACGACCCCTCACCTGGACAGTTTTCAGGCAGCGGGGAAAAATGCAATTTACGAAATCTGCGTAAAAGTTGTGAACTTGCGCTCTCTGGCAGGGTTGAAGGAGTCGAGTTGGACCGAGTACTTTGGCCCAGGTTTTTCCCCGAGGGGCAGCTGGAGGTGCTTGTACAAAATGCCCGTTGAGAAGCGGACAGCAGACCTCCAATGGAGGGTTGTGCATGGGGCAGTAGCCACAAATAGATACCGGGCACACCTGGACCCTCTTATTGGGGAGGAATGCTATTTCTGTGGTCAGGCGGAGACCCTGGAGCACTTGTTTGCTCAGTGTCCTCGGCTCTCAGTACTGTTTGAATTTTTGAAAGTGTGGTTTCAGGGTCTTGGAGAGAGTTTTTCTTTGTATTTATTCATTTTCGGGCCAAAATATTCCGCGAAAAAGAAGGCTGTCCACACGCTGGTGAACTTTTTGTCCGGTTCTGCCAAGCTAGCCATCTGGCTGACGCGTAAGAATCGGGCCGGGGGTTCTGGTTGTGAGGACCCGGTGCAAGTCATGAAGGGACTGGTGAAAGCCCGACTCAGGCTAGAACACGCCTATTACACGGCAATGGACAATATACAGGCTTTCAGGGGTAGATGGACTACGGGGAGCTGTTTATGCACAGTTGGTGATGGTGGAGAGCTGGTGCTGAACTACTGATTGTTGTCCTTGTTCTGTGGAATTTTGTTTGTTTGAGTATTATTTGTCTTTTAAGTGATGTTTTATAGTGTTTTCTGTTTTCACTGTAATAGTGGAATAAAGGAATTTTTAAAACCAAAAACCCTCTCCTTCCTCTCCTCCCCCTCTTCTCTTCTCCTCCTAAATTAGCCCTTACAACCGATGTTTATTTCATAAACAGTTGCTGTGTCTCAGTTCCCAGTGCGCTGTTATATGTGTCTGTCTGTCTGCAACTTGTAAATGAACCACACACACACACACACACACACACACACACACACACACACACACACTCCCAATTTTGTGGCTAAACAGGCCCGAAAAACAAAATATGTGTGTCTCTCTTTCTCTCTCTGCTTCATCCCCTTCATTCAGCCAGCCACTTGATCCACTTGGCTGTGTGTGTGTGTGTGTGTGTGTGTGTGTGTGTGTGTGTGTGTGTGTGTGTGTGTGTGTGTGTGTGTGTGTGTGTGTGTGTGTATGCCTCCAGTGGGCTGGGAAGGGTAGGGGGAGCTTCTACACTAGCCCTTTTCCCTGGGCTGACATTTGGACCGGACACCTGGAGGCATGGTGGGGGGTAGCAAGAGCTCCCACTGTG